>JAGYYJ010000301.1:0-15342 GCA_019671005.1 Hibiscus mutabilis
AGAATAATCTGGCGTGTGGGATGAAGAATGTCAAAAGCCTAGAAAAGATCAAAAAAGTACGACAAATGCTCCAATTTTAGTCGCACGATGCACACAGTCGACCACTAATTCTCTACTTATGGTCTTTGAGAATTCAATGGGATGCGTCTTTGGGGCAACCACGATGAGTCAGAAAAAAGGAGCAAGCCATCTATTACCTAAGCGGGAAATTCAATGATTGCGAAAACACGGTACCCCTTGATGCGAGCTGTGTTGTGCTCTAGTTTGGGCTACCAAGCGGCTTAGACGGTACATGTTGTACCATACTACGGTTGATATCAAGCTAGACCCATTGAAGTTCTTAATGGGCGCCGGCCCGATGGCGGATGCTCTTATCGAATTCGACATCGTATCGTTAATCAAAAAGCCGTAAAGGGAGTGCCGTAGCAGATTTCCTAGCTAGTCGTCGTGCCGGATGACTATGAGGCATTGAACTTTAGTTTCCCGACGAAGACTTGATGTGCATTACAGCGAAGAAGAAGGTTTGGATGATAAGTCATGGAAACTTTTGCCGATGGAGCCTCGCGCCCTCGGACATGGGATAGAGGCGGTGCTAATTTCTCGAGGGCGTCTATTATCCTTTCGGAGATTGGAATTCTTCTGCACAAACAATATAGCTGAATCTGAAGCTTGCATCATGGGACTTGAACTTCGGCCATCGAGAGAAAGGTTAAGGAACCAGTGTTTGGAGATTCGTCCTTAGTCATTTACCAATTGCGCGGGGAATGAAACCGGGGACCGAAGTTGGTCAAATATCATGAATTGATCAGAGCTCACCAAAAGAGTTCGAAAAGGTCAACTTCAATTACACCCGAGAAAGAAAATCGGATGGCGGATCATTGGCAACCTTGGCATCCATGTTTAAAACAAACAAGGGCGAAATGAAGCCCATTGAGATCTGAGGCGTTTGAAAAGCCTACTCATTGTTGTAATGTACAGGAAGAGATTGTGAAACCCATGGTACTATGACATCTTGCAATATGTCAAGCGAAAGTATCGAAGAAGGGCAAGCGACAATTTGACAAAAAAACGCTGAGAAAAATGGCAACAAAATATGTCCTAGATGGGAGATCCTATATAGGAGAAGTCATGATCAAACATTCTTTGAGATGTGTGGATGCCGGGAGGCGAAGAAATCTTAGCGAAGTACATGCGGGCTTTGTGGAGCATGCCATGTGGGCTGTCTAAAGCCCGGAAAAATTATGAGAATATGGTTATTTACGGTTGACCATGGAGGAGATTGCATCGATTCGCGAAAAATGCCACAAATGCCAAATCTATCTTGACAAAATTCACGCACCCCCATCGCCTTTACACACCATGAATTCTCCGTGGCCTTTCGCGGCGTGGGGCATGGGCGTCATCAGGCGATTCATCAAAGCTTCCAATGGACACCGTTTCATTTTGGTCGCCATAGACTACTTCACTAAATGGGTAGAAGCGTCTTACGCCAATATCACGAGGACTACGGTATGTAAGTTCTTAAAGAAAGGAGATTATTTGTCGTCACGGATTGCGAGAAAGGATCATCACCAACAATGCTGTCGAATAACAAAATGATGACGGACGTGTGCACTCAATTCAAGATAACACACCATAATTCCACAGTCTATCGTCCTAAAATGAATGGAAGGCGGTGGAGGCGGCAAACAAGAACATAAAGAAGATCATAGCGAAGACTACGGATACCTACATGGATTGGCATGAGAAGTTGCCTTTTGCCCTTTTTGCCTATAGGGCGTCCATTCGCACATCAGCGGGGCAACACCCTACTCCTTGGTGTATGGTACGCAAGCGGTACTCCCAATTGAGGTAGAGATCCCGTCTCTCTCGGGTCTTAAGCAGTAAAATTGGAAGAAGCTGAATGGGTGCAGGCGGACTCGACCAACTAAATCTCATTGTGAAAAAGACTAAAGGCCATTTGTCTGGTGGTCGGATGTACCAAAAGCGGATGGTGCGGGCATACAACAAAAAAGTGCGCCCAAGAGAATTCAAAGAAGGGGATCGGTGCTCAAGAAAATCCTCCCTATCGAGAAAGATTCTCGAGGAAAATGGATGCCCATTTGGGAAGGACCGTGCAATCGTCGTAAAAAGGCCTTCTCGGGAGGCCACGATCTGAGAAATGGATGGGACGAGCTGAAAAATCCCGTAAATTCGATGCCGTCAAGTACTATCTCTAAAAAAATGATGATGAAAAAAAAAAATAGAACAAAAATGGAAGCTCAGGCGAAAACCGAAACCGGGCGTCTTGAAGCAAAGGAAGGACTCGAGTTGAAAACCATAAAAAGGCGGCAGGTAAATTGAAAAGTTGAATATCAGAAAGAAAGGTATCCCCATGAACATCATGAAAATGAGGCTTGAGGCAAAAAAATTCTACGGTTGGCGGGATCATGTATCATTCATATCGAAGATAATGGGGATCTTGTATTTTCATACTTAACTCATGTGTGTCATACCTTTCTTTTTAAGATATCCCAAACCCTTAATCGTAATAAAACCGTGTTTTTGAGCATCCATTCACAGCCTTCTTGTCAATTTCGGTCAAATAAGTTAACATAGGCTTATAATGAAACAAGAGATTTTGAGCATTCTTGTGATTTAACCTTGAAAATCACGGTGATCAAAAAAGCGATGTTAACTCGTCCTCTAGTTCCCTACATAATGGCTGTCGATAAGGAAGGCGGGGAAGCTTTAAACAACCGGTAGGATGACCAATGGCGCGTTCTATCTATTCAAGGAAGGCATACGAGATAACAAAAGAGATCTCTTGGTGAAAACCCGAGGAAGGGCACCTCTAAAAAAACTCTCTCTAAAGTGAAAACCGAAAGGGCACTTTAGAATTCAAGTCGTAATTGGAGAAAAAGAAAGGTTGCGATGGTTGAACCTGATAGTGAAGCGGAAGTATCGATGCGTAAGAAAGGAGAAAGCGAACATCAAGATCAAATAAGGACCAAAACAAGCCCACCAAGATATTGACACTCATGCATCATGAATAGTCGGACATCACTAGGATTAGGAGCATGTCAATTCATTTGTCATAGCATTTTGTTTTCATCTCAGACGGTATCTGCATGATTCAAAGAGACATCGATGGCCATCGCGGTGTTAATCCCGAATGAGAAGACAATGTTTTACATACAAAGGTACATGTTTCAAGCTCAGAGAGAGGTTCTATATAGGAAGAATCATCCGTTCAGAGGCTTGAAGCTGAAAGTTCTATATAGGAAGGGTTGTGGCTCGGGGTGAAGACTAGAAGTTCTATATAGGAAGGACTCCCGGTCGAAGAATTCACCCATGACACGCAAGATTATATAGGAAATCTGTTGTGTCGAAAGCGAAGAGTTCTATATAGGAAGGGCTCGAGCTTCAATGTCTTAAGTGAAAGATTCTATATAGGAAGAATCGTAACTCAAGATTTCAAGGCGCTTGAAAAGTTCTATATAGGAAGGAAGCGGCTCCAAGGTGAAGACTCATGATTTTATATAGGAAGAACTCCAGTCAAAGGAATTCACCTATGACACATGGTTATATAGGAAACATGTTGTGTCGAAAGAAGAGTCTTATATAGGAAAGGCTCAGAGCTTCATTGTCTTAAGTGAAAGGTTCTATATAGGAAGAACATGTAGCTCTGAGATTTGAGCTAAAAGTTCTATATAGGAAGGAATTTGCGGCTCGGGGTTTGAAGACTATGATTCTATATAGGAGGAACTCCCGGTCGGAAGAATCCATCGGTGGCGCAAAGGTTTTATATAGGAGAAACCAGCGTTGGCGAAAGTTCTATATAGGAAGGACTCAAGCTTTCTTGTCTCGAAGTGAAAAGTTCTATATAGGGAGGACTCATAACTTTCGAGGTTTGAGGCGAAGGGTTCTATATAGGAAGAGCACTGTAGCTCCAAGATCGGAAGGTGTGAAGCTCTATATAGGAAGAACTTGAGCCTAAAGATTCAGCCAAGGAAGAAGCGAGATGTCCAAAAGAACACGTTTTCCAAAGCTACAAGGAAGTTTGATAAAAATGAGTGCTTATGAATCTTTGCTGTTTCCCATTCCATGAGAACAAGCAAGAGCAAGCTGTAATCACTCATTTTAAACTTGTAAATACATATTAGTATTGCATGTATATTTATTATATTATATGCATGAATGTTACTAATATATATATAAGGTGTGGTGTGTGCATGTATATTATAAGCTATGTATGTATCGTATTAATGGTGTATGTATGCAGCGTACATATCTATTTAATGCAGTGTATTTGTTTAATGTATAGATGTTAAGTCAATTATGTGTATGATTATACGTCGTATGCTAGAATGTTATATTAATTAATGTTTGTATAATATAAGTATACGTTTGCGTATGTATGTGTATTGCTATTATAATACTAATTATATTATTATTAATGGGCTGATATAAAATGAAATCAAAAAAATTAAATATATTAAACCCAAATAAAAATGAAGTCAAGTCAATTACAAATAAATTACAAGGCCGGTTGGCCCAAAGCCCAAACCTTATCTAATTACAATTATGGTGTGCGGTGGTGTGGGCGTTGGATCAAGATCGATCCAGCGGCCCGCGATCAACCAAGAAGTCAAAAATATCGCCGGCCGCGTGTTCGCGCGTATGGACCGTTCGAGTGCGGCGTGCGCGGGCGCTTTGATATGATATTGATAGCAGCGGCGTAAGATCCGCGCGTTACGACTCCTCATTGCGGGCTCCACGTGGCAAGATGCGGGCCGTCTCATCAAATCGAGGCTTCATCGGGCGTTCGTCCTTCAAAGCCATCTCGGCCGTTAGATCGGATCGATCTAGCGGCCGAAGCAGTGTCTGGCGCTGGCGAACACCCATACCGCCACCATGCGATATTCAACCACCGTGCTCGAGAACATGCCAAATACAACAAGCAACAAGTTGTCGGTCGGATCTGAAAAAGCAAGATACAACTTGTACAAAAACAAACATATATATGAAGCGGGGATTTTTTTGTAACAAAGGGAGAGTTGTGTAAGAGGGATGGTAAAAAAAAAGCAGTAGTACAGAGATCTTGTAACACAAAAACTAAAAGTTTTAACCATTCAAGTGATAATCGAAAGTCAGTCCGAGTGGTAAACACTTGTTTCTTTTTTTTTATTTTGTTTTTAGCATGCATATACAAAGGGATAAATAAAAAAAAAAAGAAGTGGTCTTAAGTCATTGTCCGTGGGTTTCCCTTCCTTAGTGATAAGCCTTTCGGCTTCTCAAGCGGATATGGTGAAGCTGAAGGGGAGGAAGACCCCTGTAGTTTGTTTTTGGTTTAAAAAAATAGTTTTTTTGTTCGTATTTCCTAGATCTAGGGCAAATAGGTGTATCCTCTGAATCCAACCTCAGTTCATGTCGAGGATGGGAAGGGGTTATTTTGGTGTGTTTTGGAGGCTCGCGGTGCCGGTTAGCGCGGCGTGACGGAAGAACACTGACCGATTTGGTCAGGTTTCTGGGGATATTTGAGAGAAAATAAGAACGAGTTTTGGGTTATAAAGCGAAAATGAAACAAAATGGGAAAATGAGTTTGGTCTAAAAATAGGCTTTTTATAGTTATTATTATTTTTTGAAATGGGTAAATCAAACTTAATCCCCAGCGTTTTTCAATATTTTCGATTTTTTGTCTTGCCGCATGGTATAATTACAATCCAGTCCCGATATTTCAAAAGCTTACAATCTAGTCCTAAATTACACTAAAACAGTTTTTAAATGGTAAAATTATGCCTTTAACCATCCCGCAATTTTGAACTTTTCATTTTGAGTCTGCCAATTTGTTTTGATCCTTACATATTATTGTTTCTTTAATTTAGTCACTAAATTACATTTTATTTTTCTTTCATTTGACTTTTTATATTTCTTTTTGTAAATTTTCTTCATGTTCATGTTTATTATAATCGTATATGTTGATGTATTCTATTGTTTTATTTTATGTCCCTAATATATACCTCGTATTTTATGTTTACATGTATATGTGTATTAAGATTATAATAGTCATGCGTCTTTTTATCGGTTATTCATATTAAGCATGTTATGTTTTAGTTGATTCATTACATGGCATATTTTGTATTTTTATATGTGTGTATGATTTCTTGTTTTTAGGGTTACATGTTAGTGTATTTACCCTTTTTATGCGATATGTTGTCCCATATATGTTGAAATATGTTTTATTACTAGTATGCATGTCTTTTTTGAAATATTTGTTAAATCTATATATCGTAATTATTCTGCCTTATTATTGACTTGTTAAAGTTGTTTTTATCTATTATTTAGATTAATATGTATATATGCATGTTTTAGTCTAGTATATTATTTATGTTAGATTAGTATACATTATGTCAATATTTATTGCATTTAAATATTTTGCCATGTTTTATATTTTGCCACTAAGATTGCATATGATATATAAATTGTTAATCACGGTGCCCTTTTATCCAGCGTAAGATAATTATGACGAATTTTAAAATAATCGTCACTTTAATCCGGAAAATCAATATTAATAAAGCGGTAATTATTAAAGTACCAATTTTTGGCGGTGTGGGGGTGCTAATCCTTCCCCATCCGTAACCGACTCCCGAACCCAATCTTTTTGAATCTACGGTTTTATGGTGTATTGCCACAGCAACTAGCTCGGCATTGCTTTGGCAAGTGATCTGCACACACACACACAAAGCACACCAAAGCAGCATCTTTTCACAAAAACTACCAAGTTATGTAATCAAGCTCAGCGATGGAAGGAAACATGGATTAATGCATGAATGGCTAACTATGCAACTAATATGAGCCTAAGTCTAACAATAATATGAGTAAAAGGGTAAGAAAAATAGTACTTTTGAACACTTATCACACCCCCAAACTCGAACTATTGCTTGTCCTCAAGCAATGCAAACTCATAATTACACTGCCAAGACTTCAATTTTCACAAACTTAGCTTTGAACTTGATTTCAATTCTACGAGGCAGGGCACAAAGTATGATTGGCTTTTTATTTTTGGAAAACTTAGGAGTTACTCGATCAAACTATAATGCTTGTGAGTGTGTGCGGAGTTGTGTGCAAGTTGATTTTTGGATTCTATGCAAACAAAGGTTTTCAAATTACTTCATTGGGTTCTTTTTAACATGTTTTAACTAGAGCAGTTTTGGGCACCTCTAGTGTTTTGTTTTTAGTTTTCTTAAGTTAATTTAATCGACTAGAGCGGTTTGGGCACCTCTAGTTATTTTTTTTTTTTTAACACATCCTAGAGCAGTTTTGGGCACCTCTAGTGATCAATTTTTTTAGCACATGCTAGAGCCAATTTGGGCACCTCTAGCATTCATCAATTTTTATTCTAATCCCCCAATTTGTTAATTATCAACCTAAGTTCACTAGAATTCCTTAAATCAATCAAACCACAACAGTGTTTCATCAAATTTAGCATCATAGTAAAATTCTAAGTTTTTTCCATGGTTATCCTAGAATAAAAATTCTATCAATTAAGTGCATTGGCAAAGTCATCATCGAATATTCATCAAATCTAAGCAATTCTTGTTCCAATTAAAGGCATGGCAAGCAATTTATGTATCCTAAATGTAATACTTAAGATGAATGTAACTAAACATGGTAACTACTAATAACAATCCCCCAAACTCAGTGAGGCATTGTCCTCAATGCATAAAAATAAAAATAAAAAAATAAAAATAAAAATGCATGCACGAGGACTTACTCAGAGAGTTCGTCATCGTAGATGATTAGTTTCCTTCTAGTCGGTGTCTTGATTCTCTTGCTTGAGCGCGATGGTTGTTTTCTTGTTGCGGTGGTGGAATCGATCCTAAATGCGGGGTTGTCCTCATCGTCCTCTTCATCAATGTCAATGGCTTTTTCGCTTGGAGGATTCAATTGGTGCGGTCTTTATTGGTTCAATGGAGGACTCGTCCGAATCTGAAAAATCAGAAAATGATTCCGTAGGAGTTGATTCGGGCATAGGTGCTTTACCTTTGGCTTTTTGCGGTGGTTGCGGGATGTCTTTAGCTTTGGTTGCCGTGGCATCTTGAGGGTTGTTGCCGTTGCATCGTGGCGTCGGGTTCCTTGGTTGCCGTGGCGTGGCGCTGCTTCATTAGTTGCGGGGCAAGGATCTCGGCGGGAAAGATTGGGAGCGACACGCGATTGTCGGGTACTTTTCTAGGATGACTTGGGTGATGGCATTGTTGTGCTCCTTCATGTACCGCATGAACATTAGTTGCCGATCTTCAATTTGCCTTAGGTGGCTTGCCAATGGGTGCAAAAGTGCTTCAAAGTGTCCGGGGTTAATGGCGAGTTGCCTGGCGTTAGGTGCTTGGGCATTAGGGATTGCGTGGTGGCGGAGTTTGCCGTGGCAATTGGAGGCCTTGAAGAATCTCTCGGTGCCTCTCCCATTAGCTTTTCGGATTAGTGCTTGATTCCAACAGACTTAGGTAGGGCCTTTTCATCGGTGGACTCACTCGGGACATGCATCTCCTTGCAAAGATTAGAAATTAAGCAAGGGAAAAAAAGAGAACCCTTATCTTTTTGCTGCGTACAAAAATCTCATCACAAATAATTTTTCCAATGTTAATGATGCGATTATGCAAAATAGAATGTATGAGCAAAAGGCGTGGTATATCAGCGGTAGTATTGTGTGTGGAGGGCATTAAAAAGTTTTAACAAACTTATTCCATAGTTTTGCCTCGGGTTTAAGCGAAGGCGATTTTCCGATGCCCTTGTATTTTACCGTCGTTCAATGAGTTCCGGTTGAGTGAGTTCTTGAAGCACCTTGTCGAGTTGCTTGGGATTGATTTGGTCAGCGAAGGCTTGATGCTCGTCCTTCTCAATGTAAAGTCCGTAAAAGGTGTTGATGCTTTCGGGACTTATAAGTATGGCCTTATCACGAACAAAAACATAAGGATTATCGGGTTAGGTGAGTGAGCATAGAATTCTCTTACCCATGAGATGTTACCGGTTCGGTTGATGGCAAAAGATTTGCCACTTTTGATGTGCAATCCTCTTGAAGATGAATGGTTCAAGGCGAAATCTTGATGAGAGTTGGAGTATTCAAAGCCTTGTTCTTCATGAATCTTTCGGCTTTCAAACTTGGATTGAAATCTTTCTTGAACCACCGGTGTAGCAAACTTCTTGTATCTTGGTTCTTTGGAGGAACTTGGATGAACTAAAAGTTTAATCTTGGATGCCATGGATGATCTTGGTTGTGAGTAAAAACAAAAAAAAAAAAAAAAAACTAAAAAGTTGCAAGATAGAAAGTAGGAATAGGTTAAGGGTGATGGGTTTTATAGAAAAGATAGGTGGGTGGGATTGGAAAAAAGCGAAAAAAGGGTTTAGGGTTTGGTAGGAAGTTTTTCGACAAAGGGGTTTTGGTTAGGATGAATTGGAGGCTTTATATAAGCCTTAGATTCAGCCCATTAGTTTCCTTGTTGAAGATGTTTTCCTACTTGGTTTAGAATTCCTTCTTTATCTTGAACTCTTTTTCCTACAATTCAAAGACAAATCAAATAAGGATTAAAATTAAAGATAAACTAATAAAGAAAATAAATAAAGATGTGTAATAGGATTCTTAAACTTGAATAAAAAAATCTATCCTAAAACTACTAATAATCGGAAAAAAATAAAAAAAAAAAAAAAAAAAAAAAAAAAAAATAAAATAATTAAATAAAAAAAAAAAAAAAAAAAAAAAAAAAAAAAAAAAAAATAAAAATATCAAAGGGAGAGCATGCTCATGCATCTCTAAGTTGACCACTTCCTTATTCGTTCCACATGGGCACCATTGTAGTGCTTCAATCTTTGTCCATTAACTTTGAATTCATGGTTGTCGAGAGATGGACTTGATTATCACGGCACCATGGGAGAATGGTTTGGCGACTTCAAATGGTCGACCATCTTGATTTCAGCTTTCGGGAAAAGTTTTAGCGAGAGAATTGAATAGGAGAACTAGTTGCCCTGGCGTGAATTGCCGTGGCAATAGTTTCTTGTCATGCCATCGCTTTGTTTTCTCCTTGTAGATTTCGTGCATTGTTATGGCGAGTGCGAAATTCTTCTATCTCATTGAGATCCATCAAGCGCTTTTGTCGGCACTTTCCCAATCCATATTCACGGTCTTGATTGCCCGGTCGCCTTGTGCTCGATTTCCACGGTAGATGACATGTTTTACCATAGACAAGTCGGAAGGGGACATACCTAAGGGTGTTTTGAATGCGGTCGCGATATGCCCAAAGTCGTCATCTAGTCTTAATGACCAATCCTTCCTTGAGGATTTACAACTTTCTCAGTATTCCCTTCAACTCCGGTTGGAAATTTCTGCTTGCCCGTTGGTTTGTGGGTGATATGCCGTGGCGATCTTGTGTGATATGCGAGCGTTGCAACATCTTGGCAATTAGTACATTGTCAAAATGCTTGCCTTCGTCGCTGATAATTGCTCTCGGCATCCCAAACCGTGTAAATATGTTTTTTGCGGGAATCGTTGCGGTCTTGGAATCGTTGTTGGGAGCTGCATTTGCCTCTACCCATTTAGACACGTAGTTCGGCGGCAAGTAAGATGTAGAGGTTGCGAATGAAGATGGGAAAGGTCCCATAAAATCGATCCCCCCATACATCGAACAGTTCCACCTCGATGATGTTGCGGGTGGCATCTCATGTCGTCTAGAGATATTGCCCGTCCTCGGCAGCGATCACATTGCTTGTAAAAGTCTTGGGCATCTTTGTACAATGTTGGCCAATACAAACCGGATTGCAAAACTTTGGCGTGATGCGAGTTCCTCAAAATGTCCTCCATAGGGTGAAGAATGGCATTGCGGAGTACATACATGTTGCTCTTCTTGAGGACACATCGTATAACCTGATCTGCACATTGTTTAAACAAAGAGGCTCGTCCCAAAAGTAATGCTTAGCATCATGGCGGAACCGCTTCTTCCCTTGGTGAGTAATGCCATAAGGAAAAATACCACAAACAAGGAAGTTAACTAAATCCAGCGTGCGGGGTATTGCGAGGCATGTCTTTGCCGTGGCGACTGCTCCCAAAATTGCCGGCGTGCGCGTCAAAGGCTGCTGCGGCGTCGAGAGTTGCCGGCGTGTGCATCCCATGGTTGTTCGAGGCGTCTAGGGTTGCCGAGGCGTCAAGGGTTGCGAGGCAACTAAAATTTGTTCATCAGGGAATGCATCGCATATCTCTAGATCGCGTCCTCCTCCTATTGCGTTCCAAGCGTGATAAGTGATCGGCCACTTGATTTTTCTGTTCCTTTCTGTCCTTAATTTCAATATCAAATTCTTGTAAAAGTAATATCCAGCGAATCAAGCGAGGTTTAGCATCCTTTTTAGCAAATAAGTATTTGATTGCGAATGGTCGTATGAACAATTACCTTTGTACCAATTAAATAGGATCGGAACTTGTCAAATCGAAAACTACTGACTAGTAACTCTTTCTCCGTTGTTGTGTAATTCACTTGAGCACCATTAAGAGTTTTACTAGCGTAGTATATCACATGGAAGGTCTTACTGTGCGTTGGCCTAGGATTTGCTCCTACGCGAAATCACTTGCATCACATGAGCTCAAAGGTAGCGTCAATCGGTGGAGCGACAATGGGTGCGAGGCAAGCTTTTTCTTTAGGGTTTTGAATGCTTGGGTGCAGAATCATCAAAATCGAAGACTTTATCTGTTCAAGCAGATTACACAAGGGTTTAGTGATTTTAGAAAAATTATGAATGAACCTCCTGTAAAAAACTGCATGTCAGAAAACTTGAATTCCTTTAGCCGAACTTGGTGGGGTAATCTCTCGATCACGTCCACCTTGGCTTTGTCTACTTCAATTCCCTTGGATGAAATCTTGTGGCGAGCACTATTCCTTCATCTACCATAAAGTGGCATTTCTCCCAATTGAGGACTAAATCCGTTTCTTCGCATCTTGCTAACACCCTCTCTAAATTGCGAGACAGCCGTCGAAGTCATTACCAAAAACCAAAAAAATCATCCATGAAGATCTCAAGGAAGTCTTGACCATATGCGAAAAGAGTGCCATCATGCATCTTTGGAAGGTTGCGGGCGTTACACAATCGAGCGGCATCCCGGAAGGCATAAGTACCCGTATGGGCATGTGAAGGTTGTCTTTTCTTGATCTTACGGTGCTATGGCAATCTGATTGTAACACTGAATAACCATCAAGAAAACAATAAAAGGTTTTTGCAAGGCGGTCAAGCATTTGATCAATAAAGGGTAATGGGAAGTGATCTTTCCTAGTGGCTTTGTTTAGCTTTCGATAGTCCCATACAAACCCCCAAGCGGTCTGATCTGGTTGGGATAAGTTCATTATTTTCATTGCTTACCTTTGTTATACCTCCCTTTTTGGTACACATTGTGCGGACTTACCGTACTACTATCGGAGATAGGGTATATAATGCGGCGTCAAGCCCTTGATGATTTCTTTCATTACAACCCCCTTTCATGGCATGATTCAGTCTCCTCTGGGCCTCAATTGAAGGTTTGTGATCATCTTCCAACAAGATCTTGTGCATGCACACGCCGGGCTAATTCCCTTCAAGTCGGCAATTGTCCACCCTATTGCCTTTTTGTGTAGCTTCAACATCTTGATCAGCTTCTTTTTCTGCTCAGGCTGTAACTTAGAAGAAATAATTACAGGCAATGTATTATCGGTTCCTAAGTATACATATTTTAGTTGCTCGGCAATTGTTTCAACTCAAGAGGTGGTGGTTGTTCAATAGAGGGTTTTTGAGCTTACCTTCCTTACAGTAATCCGGTGGTTCAAAGTATGTACACAGTCGATTGACTAGCCAATTTGCCTCTTCTTGTTGTTCCTCATCGGCCCGGTTCTTCATACTCCTCGGGTTCCTCTTGATCGGCAATGTAGTTTGCGAGGCAACTAAATTCCTCATCGAAGTTAAACTCTGCCGTGGCATGAAGTAGTTGGCATTCTTACGGATCATCGGCATGCCTTAGTGTTTGGAACACATTTAGTTTAACTTGCTGGTCATTCACCCTCATTGTGAGTTCTCCCTTTTCAACATCGATCAAGGTTCTCCCTGTTGCTAGGAATGGTCTCCGAGAATGATAGGTGCATGCTCATCATACCTTCACAATCCAAAACAATAAAGTCAGCGGGAAAAATAAATTTATCAACTTTTACCCAGTATGTCTCGATTTTTTCCCTCTGGATGCACATAGGATGCATCGGCTTCATTGCAGCATAAGCTGTTGTAGGTCTTGCCTTCCCGATTCTAGTTTTGGAAAACCGATTTAGGCATCAAGTTTATGCTAGCCCCAAGGTCGCATAATGCTTTCCCGACATAGTGATTTCCAATGGAGCAGGGTATTGTGAAACTTTCGGGATCCTTCAACTTGGGTGGCATACGATTGTGCAACATTGCCATGCATCCCTCTGTTTGCGACAAATTGTTTCAAACTCTCTAGCCTTGTTCTCTTGGACACAATGTCTTTAGAAACTTGGCATAGTTTGGCATTTGTTCAATTGCTTCCACCAATGGCAAGTTGATGTGGACTTGCTTTAGGATATCAGAAACTTCTTGAATTGGTATTCTTGCTTTTGTCGCTTCAACCTTTGTGGGAATGGTGGTGGAAGTCGGATATCTTGATCCTTTCATTGGTTTGAAACCTGATTGGCGGCATTGCGGGACATACAGGTTTGCGAGGCATTATCAAGCTGGGGGTTGCGAGGCATGCTTTTATCGCAAATTTGAGGCGTCTTTATCGTCGGTTCGAGGCATGCTTATTGCGGTTGCGCGGCAATTCACAGTTGACATCGAGGCTTTGCGCTAGGTTAAATCTTGATCTTTTTGTGGAGTTTTGTTTGATGGCGGGTTTGAACCTCTCTAAGTTGTTGGCCACTTCTAGTGGTGATTGCCTTACATTGCTCATGGCAGTTCCTCTTGCGACTTGATATCGCTAGGTAAACCTCCTTGTGGTCTAGTATTGATTTTTGAGCAAATTATCCGACTTGATTTTCCAATGATTTGATTACCGCCTCTTGGTTTTGCAATCTCATCTCAGTCTGTTAATAAAAGCATCAGTTCTTTTTTATGAAATTACTATTCTCAGCCATATAAGATTGATTTTCATCATAAAAGCATTTAGAAATTTTTCAAAGAACTAGATGTTGTCGGTTGTTCTTTGCGGCATACATTGCCGTGGCATATTCTCTTTGGAATCCCGATGCTTGTGCATTCTGATTGTTACGGTTTAGAGCATTGTTGGGATTACTCCATGAAAAATTTGGGTGCTTCTTCAAAATTTGGATTGTATGTATTGGACATCACGTTGTTGCTCGATTGTAATTCCCCACATAAAAGCTGGATTCGGATTCTGCATACATTGGAAGAATTATGGTTATCACCACATAACTCACAAAAGAATCCATTACCTTGACTTCATGTGTGTTGTTTGGTTTTTGCATGTTACGGACCATCTTGGTTAAAGCGTGTGTGTGTGCGAAATTGAATCGATGATCCTAGTTCATGTATTGTGGCAGCGTCTAACTCCTCCTCTTCTAGTAGATGGGAATTGATAATCATTCTTGGGCCGCCTGTTTAAAATTTGCATTGCTTCTTCCGGTGACTTATCTAGGTAGTATGCCGTTTGCCGAGGCATCTAGCATCATCCTTGTTGGTGTATTCACGGCGTTGTAAAACATTGTTACTTGAGTCCCCACGGGAATCCGTGTAGGGGCATTTGTGTAGAAGTTCTCTATATCGCTCCCAAGCCTCGTACATGGATTCATCATCACTGCTGCCGAAAAAAAGTAATGTCATTCTGAAGCTTATCAGTCAAATTTGTAGGATTAAATCTAGCAAGGAAATCACGACAAAGATCGGTCAAGATGCTATGGATCCGGCGGGAATGCTATTCAACCATGCTTTCGCCCTATCCCTCGGTGAATAGGGAATAATCTTGTCGTAGGACATCGGGGTGACTCGTGTATCTTGAGCGAGTTGCAAATCTCGAGGAAAGATTTGAGATGTTGTCGTGCATCTTGATTCTTTGAGCCGCCAAATTGACCTATTGTGTTGATCATATTAAACATTTACGGTTTCAACTCAAAGTGGTGGCTTCAATTCAGTGCGACAACTCTGGGTTAAGTCCATCAAGATCTTCTTCAAGATAGTCTCGAATAGTTACATTTCGTGCAAGAATCACTCCTCCTCTGCTTTCGAACATCTTGATTCATATTGCCGTCTTGATTTGCCATTGCTTCTCTTATCCTTCGTCTAAGTCTTTGTAAGGTTCGTTCGATTTACGGATCAAAGGGATATTACAGTGAA
>JAGYYJ010001295.1:0-16474 GCA_019671005.1 Hibiscus mutabilis
AAATTATTCTTTTTTTTTTTTTTTTCCCTAATGGGCTTTTGGAGATTTTGAGATTTAGAAAGAGGGATCGAAATTCGAAAGAGAAGCAGAGAAAAATCGAAATTTTGATTGTCAAAACAGAACTCAAAAGTAAGCGTGTAATGGCCAGTTTTATTGTACAAAAAGTAAGCGTGTGAAAATGGAATATAATTTAGGGTAAACAGTTCTATTGGTCAGTAATTTTTATTTTTATTTTTTGTTTTGATCACTAAACTATTATTTTTGATGAAATATCTGATTTTTCCTGTTGTAGTTTCCTCCTTTGTCTTGGCTTTACCTTGATTAATAAGTCATCCTTTATAACCTCAGTCAGATTAGCGTACTACGCCATCTGAACATATATTGCAGTCAGCTGGCTCGCCACATCTTGGAGGCTCTTTTGTATTTGATTTGTAGTTTGTGTTTGCTCGTGCGTCGTCCATTGAATCGAGTTGAGCAGTTGTTCATGTCATGTGGTAGTATCTTGTAATGTTCGAAAGGATTTGACGTTAATCACCATAGCTCTCAACGAAAGCACCAAATGTTAGGATACTTATCCTAACAATAAGAAAATATGCAAAAAAATAAAAGAAATTGATAGAGAAAAGTAAGATAATTTGTATTAGCAAAGTTTTCAAATCCCATAATTACATTCTCTTTATTATTTATCAATATATTCTCAGTACTTAGCCGAGGAAAAAATCAGTTTAGGTTGTCGGTGCTCTCTTTTGGCGTGATCCTCGATGTGGCTCTGGATCCGCATGCTATGAGCCTACTCTAATGATTGATTGATTCATCTATCCACGTGTCTCCTCTTCCTCTAGGTCCATAACATATGAGTAGAAGGCTAAGTTCAAGTATCAGTTTGAATCGTAAAACGAAGTTCAAGTACCAAATAATATATCATCCCATAATTTTATAATATGATTTATAATATATTAAATATAAAAAAATTAAAAATGATTGAATTAATAATTTTTTATCATTTGATTCGACCTTTTATCAATTTGATAAATTTGTATCATATTTATTATGTTCAATAAATCTTTTAGGGAGTCAACTAATAATTGATTTGAGTGTAATTAGGTGTGATTACACAATTATGATATATTTGGACAATTATCATAATTTGTGGACCATGTTAAATTGAGTGTAGTTGAAAGCACTCAATTACACTATTCAATTCTTATGGAAGTAGTCATAGTTTGTGTTCTTAATCTTTGATTAAATAATCACTTTGGTCTTCTGTTATTTTTTAAGCACTTCAACTTTCAACGTTTGAATTTTGGTAAAAATGATCATTTTGGATGAAACTGTTAGTTGACTATTAGTCAACACCTAATAAGATGGTGTCACAAGTCAACATCCTATTAGACAATTTATGAGAAGAGTGTGATGACTCATGACAAAAAAATATAAGAGCAACCTCTTGACTATCGAATTTCACATCAAGTACCCTAGTGGGTGGGGTAGACAAGGTGAGGAAACGTGTAACACCCTCAACCAGGATGTCACATTTGGGCCTCAAGCCCAAGCTACTAACATAAAATTTTCAACATAGTTTAGTCCAAATCACAATCATATCATAAAATCCATTAAGCTTAACATTCCAAAATAGTAACCATAGTTAAAAACGTTACATGGGGTGTAACCCCCTTAGCCCAGCCTAGCCAAAACCGGACTAAAAGAGTCACATTAGGTTTGCCAAAGCAAACTAGATCTAATAACCTAAACTGAGCCCATTTTTTTCATTTTTATCTTGTCTAAATGCATTTTATTATTGCCCTAAGTATACATGCTTAAGCAAAAACGTTGCATTAAAATCAAATTACGAAACATGGTTTATTTGCTCAACAGCTCACATTAGGGACCAAAATGTAATTTCTACAAATGATAGGGTTTCCATCATATCAAAGATTACCAATCCTTAATTGATTCAATTTCATGCTCATAGGTTTAATTCCAACCTAAAACAATCATCCGAACTCGTTCAATTGCATTCATAACAATCATGGACTAAATTGCAAGATTCTCAAACTTCAGCAAACATGATTATACAAAATCAATAGAGCGTATTGATACAGGCAATCCCGTACCGATACAGTCTAACTAACATAACGGTTACCTGTACTGATACACGTATAACCGTATCAATACGGGGTGTTGACAACCCGTACCGATACGGCCTTGACCCCGTACCGGTCCCTCATTTGTTATCTTAAAACTTGAAATTCCAGTAGCTAAAGCCCGTACCGATATGGTACCCCGCGTATCGATACAACATGTTAAAATTGAAGGGATTGTTTCAGTGCGCTAACCTGTGTACCGACACCATTGCATGTTTTTCCTTAAGGCGTACTGATACGATGGCTAAGCGTACCGGTACCTTATGCTTAAATCCAACGATTTGAGCCTCGACCAGACCCCGCATACCGATTCTTGGGTACCTATATCGGTATGCAAAAGCCTGTAATGACCTCTAGGTTCAACATATGACACTTTGGCTCACTCCAATCAACCTTAACACTTAACTAAACAACATATAACATCATCAACATGCTTAAACATCAACATACCAGCATTTTAAGCCAACCTAACAAGTCTAGCACAATCAACCACAAAGCCTATAGCCATGCTCCCTAGTCAATATCCAAAACATAAAACCAACCACAACTCAAGCACTTTAAGTTACTTACAAAACCAAGCCAACAAATACAACTTGCACAAACAGGGAGTTCATCAAAAACCCTCCCAAAACATCATTTGACACATTGCCCTTATTACTACTATATAACATTCAAACCATACTTTGAAAACAAGTCCTTGGAAATCCTTTCTTGCTTCCTCACCGCCCTCAACCTTTAATTCTCTGCATTGATGGAAAAGAAGAGCGTAAGCACACTAGGCTTAGTGAGGAATGCTTAAAAACCAACCACCATCAATGCATTTTAAACCATTTAACAATCCTTTTGAAAACCACTTTCCAAAACGCTTTTAAATCAACATCACAACATTATGTCGTATCAAAATCATGCACTTAAAATTTCCAAAACATCATATTAAACCATATGCAAAATGTATCATGGATTAAACAGCAAAGTCCCATTTGCTACCCTCAATTTAAGCTTTCCCAAGCATACTACCAATGCAAGGCTTAAAGAGAAAAACATGTTTAAACCACATTAAACAACATAATCCATCTCATGATACATTATCAATTATATTGGCTTACAAGTGATCATTAACCAAGTTCCACTTTACAAAACATAAAATTGGATACACTAATTCAACAAGTGTTCCCAACACTTCATGCCATCACAACCGAAATCATTGGTACATTACAACCGGGTACATTCACAACCTCACACATCGGTTGGACGCATAACCCACTAACGGAAGTCTTCAGTACAAATATCTAAACCCCTTGACCGTTACGGTACTCAGATGGAGTTTTCGGTACACGAATCAAAACCCTCAACATTTGAGGCAACTTTTTATAGTGTACTATCAATCCTATGGCCGGCCAACTATATCCTATAACATTTACAAACCATTTTCATACCATCACTTGCCAATATAATTTATTTCATTAACAACAACTCATTATTTTCATATACATCATCAAAACTATTTAACCAATGCAATAAACCTTGCATTAACCAATGTTCATAAACATTAGAAAAATGTGCATTACTTCCAAATGCATCAACATCATTATGTAATCAATTTCCAGCATTAAATTATGCTCAAAACATGCATATATAGTGAGTAGTTAAACCATTTAAACAAGTGAATAAAACCAATTACCAAACCGAGCATGAGAGATAATTCATCCTTTACTTGCTTACAAGCTTAGACCAGTGTTTCAAGCTTGATCTAAACTCTCAAACAGAACTTTCAAACCTTTACAAAGCTATAAAACACGTTCTCACTCACCGACATACAAAGCCTCGCTTGTCGATACGGTACCCTCATCTTTAAAGCTTCCGAGATGATCGTTCAAGCTTGAGGACCAACCTTCCCTAATTTATCCATACAAAAACAGAGGATACGTTGTATCAAAATGCAATCGACAACACAACAACACAAATCCTCAACATCTACTAGTCAATTTCCCTCCACAACAACCGAAATCAACATCAATCATCTTCCAAACTTAACCCAGCCACAATCTAACATCTTAACCCATCAATTAACATCTAAAAACATAACAACAATATCCTTATACCTCCAGCATTCATAAAACCACCACAACACCCCAAAAACTCACAACTATCAACCTAGAAAATTAGAGATTCACATAGTTTCGGGATTCCAATGTTAAAGCCCACCTATTAACATTAATAAACATCAAAATCATGATTAAAACCAATCAAGAACTCAACAAAACAGAGATCATACGAAAATCCATCAATTAAACCAATTAAACCTCAATTTAACAAATCTTTCACAATTAAATCATCAAATCAAGTTAGAAAACATATGTAAAGGATCAATAACTTGGGAATTTCAATAAAGAACCTTGTATTAGAGTATAATAATGAACCTCACCTCTAATGGCTGATTTTCCCCTTAGTTGGATGTATTTACATAGCAAAACAATAAGAAACCATTTAAATTTTGTTAGGAAATTATCATAATTCCATTAGAAATCGAAAGATCAATTAAAATAAGATTTTACCTGAGAATTTTGAAGAGAAAAGAAGTGTTTGGCTAGAGAGAATTGGAGAGAAAATTCATTTTTGAGAAAAGTTAGTTACGTCAAATTGTTTTAAAACTTTTTAATTATCCAATTAATTCTCCAACCTTTTAATATTATTTTTAAATCATTAAAAATAGCCAATTAAGGGGAAAAGTCTGATATTAGACTTTAGGGTAAATAGCTTTGACCCTTTTTCAAAACAGTCACTAAAATAGTTTTGGAAATTTTACATTTTGGTCACTAATCAAAATGTCCAATTTTGAGACCCCGTTTTGTAAAATTGATTTTACCAAAATCATTTTCATATTAAATAATGATTTTAGAATATTTTTCCATATTTTTATCTCATCTGAAAATATTTATTCCAAATTAAATCCAGAAATTGACTTGAATCCTCTAATTTGATCCGTCAGACCGTCTAAACCACTTAGAAAACTCCTAGGCCCAAAACCAGGGTGTTACATGGGGAGCTACATTTGAAATACATAATTAAAAGCATTTAAGAATTTAGTTGAATTCCAAAATATGAGTTACAATACAACATAGGGTCCTTCGAATACATAACCCAATTGATCTAAGTACTATACTCGGACAACAAGTCGATACTGAAGCCCTACTCTGAAGGCGCCCAGACAATGCACGTCAACCTACTAACCTGCGAATGAAAACAACAATTTCGAACACTGAGCTAACGAAGCTCAGTGGATACACTTCCCTTCAACCATGCTTCATGTCAATCATAAATAAGAGCATGTAACAAGAGATGATGTCATGACAATATGATCATATCATTAGGGTACTACCATTAGCCGTCTAAACATACTACAACAATAAGAATATGGACAGTTTCACATAGTAATCATACGTATAGTATCAACAAACCTGAAGTAAGGCCCAGTTCCACTAAGCATCGGGTATACACACTTTGAGTGAAGCCCGATCCCACTAAGCATTAGGTTTATACACTCATGCTTAGAATCTCTCATCAAGCCTTTGAATGAGTCCTGAACCTTCTAAGCCTCAAGTTCATACATTCAAAAATCTTGACCACGGTGTTGCAACACTCTCCTTCACACGGGTATCCAAAACCCCATCAACAAGGTGACTCAACCATAATAATACCCTTACGTGGCATGCGTTCATCAATTGATCCACTAAGATCCTTATTCATACAATACAAGTCACCCAATGTTTTAATTAAGTTATTGCTCATTAAGCTCGTATATGAGGTTAAATCTCAATTTTTTGATTTTACCATTCATTTACTGCTTTAGAAGCCCATTGGGCCATAGTCCCCAAATTATATGTTTCTCAAACTCAAAACATATTTTTTGGGTAGATTACCTAGAGGATATCGATACCCCCATGCGAGTATTGATATGCCTCCACTTAGTACTGATATCCCCCAATGCGTATCGATACCAGCTTTACACACTCAGCGGTTTAAACAATGAACTGTACTGATACACAGGCAACGTGTATTAATACGCCTTCAGTACCAATACGACCACCAAGCGTATCGATACCCATTTTAGCTACTAGAATTCTGGTGAAACATGGGGTATCGATACCCTTCTTAGGCGTATCGATAATCCATTCAAAGTTTGTCTACGTTCATTATATTTAACATAGAGAATCGATACGTGTTCAACCCGTATCGATACTCGAACCTAATACTCACTTTTTGGAGTTCGTAAGTCACTCCAAACATCCCCAAACCTTTATAGTAAAACCCTAAATCAAGCCTATAAGTTATGAAGGGTAGTTTAAGTGATTTTCTACCGACTTTTCATCATTTTAACACTAAATATGAATTTAGCCACTAAAGAGGGTTTCAAGCTCATAAACAACAGAAAGCATCAAACCAGGCACAAGCAATCTAATTTTATGATTTCCAGGAATACAAGGGAGTTAGTAGTGTACTAACCTTGATTTGGAATTGAGAGAAAAACTCTCAACTTCAAGCTTCAAACCTTGCTCTTCCCTTGGACGTTAGATGCCTCTCCAACCTCTTTCACTACAACCAAGTGTTGTAAAATGGGAGCCATCTTGATACTCAACTAAAAGTTGTTGTTACAAGCAAACTCAACCAGTGGTAACTGCTCTTCCCAACTTTCCTCGAAGTTAATAACATAACAATGAAGCATATCCTCTAAGATCTGGATAACTCGTTTAGACTGACCATCAGTCTAAGAGTGGAAAGCCGTACTAAAATGTAAATTGGTATCTAAAGCTTCATGTATCTTTTTCTATAACCTTGCTGTCGACTTTTGCTAACACTTGGCAAGCAATTGAATATTTAGTGTAAAAGTGCAAGAAAACAATGTCAATGTGAGTCTTATGCGTGCAAGTATACACGGTCAACAAGTAATACAACAGTAAGCTGAGTATCAAATCCACAGGGATTGACCAATAACTTATTTGCTTAATGTTTACTTGTTTGCAAGAAAAATGAAAGTGTTGGAATAAATTGGTTTTTTGATCGAAAGATAGCAAAAACAAAGTAGTGAAGAATAAAAATAGTCTGGCAACGAAAGTGTTTAATTGAATGATGGGCGTTGGCAATGGATGCCTAGATTTCATGCTACTTATGCTAGCCTTTAATAATGTCTTGCCTTGGTTTCAGTGCCGAGCAGATTAAAATTAGTATTGCATGTGTCGATGACAATACCCTAAGTTAACCATGAATAAACCCCTATATGTCTATAGTGAAGCTTTTCATTAATTAACTTGATTAAGTGTCAACCTTTACTCCTAAGGGGTAGACTCACTTCTGAAGTAAGTTCATCTACTTGAAAATCTTCTGTCAAAGCTTCTCGCCTTAGTATCTGGTAACTGATCATTGCCCCTTAGGTCTGTTAAGATATTAAGGTGCAATAAGTATACCATGCCAACTGTCGTATGGCAAAGGATTTGAGAAAATTAAGTACTAGCAGATAGAAAATAATGCCAAGTCATTGTAAATTATTAAAAACCAAACATAAATTTAGCGTTCATCGCAAACATCCCCTAACCAACTATAAAAGCGTAGTTCATGGTTGGGGGTCTATCTATAAAATATGATCGTATCTTAACATCACCATTCAAATAAAATTAAAAGTAAGAGAATGGGCAAGAAGAAGATCCGTCGATGTAGCCTTTCTATTGCTCTAGAGCTCTCGGTCTTAGCTGGTCGAACCACGTCGCCTCTCGATTCACTATAGTGTAGCCTCTTCTCCGATTCAATCCCCTCAAGTGGTGGCTAGAGCTCCTTTAAATAGGCTTGCGTGGAAACCCTAAGATAAGCTTTTTGAGTTTAAAATTCGAATGTGCGAAGGGATAAGATGCGGTAACCTCTTATCCTAATTTGAATCCTAGGGATGATATGTACAAGGTCCAACGGCTACTTTGACCAGTTATCAGGCATCAATCCTTTACTAGCCGAGCTTGGCATTACTTGGTCCATCTATACCAACTGCTACTCGGCAATTCTCTTACTTTCTTTCCTGCAATCTCTGCAAGCGTATCTCTGTCATGCTTGTATGTTTATGTCCTGCATCAAAACCAACAAAACAGCCTTTCACCCTGGCAACAAAATTGCTCCTAACTCCTTATGCAAATGCATGAATTTTAATAACTAAATGCAAACATATCTACTTAAAGGCAAGCAAAAGAATTGTGAAATAAGCATAAAAATCAATACTTTTAAGGAGTTAACACACCCCCAAACCTAGCTCATTGCTTGTCCTCAAGTAATGCAACCAAAAATCTAGAGAAACAAAAAAATAGAAAAAGTACCTCGGCAAAAATTGTCATGGTTCCCAACACCTACCAGCTAGCAAAATATTATCCTAGGTCTGTCCTCGGATATTCATAGTATCAATGCCAAACAGATAAGCAAAATTCAAGTGCAACAATATAGTTCTAGTATAAGGTCATCTGGTGTGTAAAAAGTGCGAGCAATATACACCAAGTTTACTTGACTCACTTAGCCAACTTTACTATCCAAACTCAAGAATTTTTATTTATTATCCAAGGGTGTTCTTATGCTGGCATTAGGGTTGCGTCATGCCCTATTTGGGGTGAGATATAAGAGTGAACAAACCATGAATACCCACGTTAATCCAGATTACATCACTAAGCTAACCCATTACACTCATACCATAGAGTTATGTTGGCTTGAGAACTAAGAGGGAGCAAACCACGAAGACCCAAGTTAATTATTTTCCATAAGGCATAAGAGTGTTCTAAAGTTTTTATAGCTTTTGGCTAAACATTGTTGCCTTATTCTTCCTTTTTACCTGTCATTTTCTCTTTGTTTTTTTTTTCTGAGTTTAGTTTCAAGCGAACCTAAGTTTGTTTCGTAGACTAGATACATACGTGTATATAGTGAAACTAAAGTTCCCTAAACTAGAGCTCAATTGCCAAGCTACATGGCAATGCTAACCTGCTGGCATAGAAGTTTTGAATTCCAATTTTCTTCATCGGACAGATAATCTAGCACAACTTCTCCTAAACTACCAGTGTTGGTAACAAGTATAAAATTGACCGAGGTAAAAAATTTAACGGTTTGGTATGCATGTGTTAAATCCTACATGGCAAACATAATGTAAACTAAAATATAAACATGAATGTCATGGCAATAGATGTAAGGCAACCCACACCCCTAAACCTAAGATGTGTATTATCCTCAATGTATGAAAACAACACATATATACAAATAAAATTTAAAATACATGAACATGTGAATGAAAATGAAATGAAATGAAATGCAAGGAGTTTAAGAGGCTAAGGACTCTCATTCGGAGGGTTTTGGTTGTGAAATGTGTGTTTTTCTTTTGATGAAGCTCCCTCGACTGGAAGACATATGCTTTTTGCGTTTAAGGCTGGGTTATGATGAGGCTGTAGATTCTCCAAGGTCATGGAGAACTTCCTCAATGACCTTCACCAGCTCAGAGGCTGCCAGAACATCAGTGGTAGCAGATGAGGTAGGTGCTACAAGCGTGGCAGCGTCATGGCATGGCTTTGAATTTCTTCATCCTCAGATTCAGGTGGTGTATCAATTTTGGCAGATCCAACTTGTATTGGAGAGACTAGGACAGTGGTATCAGAATATGTCAAAGTGTGGACAGAGTGAAGACTGGTTGACAAGTCATCCTTGGCAAAGAGGTCGGCATGAAACTCAAAGAATACTGACAGTGTTTGCGTGGACATGCCTTCAAAGGTTTTCTTTATTGTACAGTCCTTGGCTTACACATATTGGCAGAACAGGGAGTTCTGCTCCTCAACTTTCTTAAACTTTTGGAGGATGATCTCCTAGAGTTTGTAGATCTAGGAAAGCATTACCATTGATCTAGCTGGCATTAGAGTCATAGGTTCTGCCTTTGGCACCTTTGCCTTTGGTACAAACTCTATTTCTTTTGCTTGCATTTCTCTTTTGCTTCCGTGGCAGTCAACTATCTCCATGGGGCAGAAGTTATGGTGGTCCCCTTACTCTTTTGAATGCTATCTGGATTGAGTTGTGGCACGTCGTGCTGCATGCAAATGGTAGAGATTATAGAGGGAAAAAGTAAACTTCCATTACTCTTACCAACACACTTAAAAGTCTATTCGATGATAAGCCATCTAACATTAATCTTGCGGCCAGTCATGATAGAGTGTAGTAGTGTCAATATTTCCTCTAAATTTGTCTCATTGTGGGTAGTCGGTATCAAGATTGCCTTCAAGAAGTGATTCCAGCCCTGTTGCTGAGATTTTAATGCCAACAGTTTCATAGTTCAATTGTAGTACCCCAGTTCTAGGCTTAGTGGTTTTGAGGTTTATTAGACGGTCTGATGGACCATGTTAAAGATTCGAGTTGGATTCGGGATCATATATTTTTTGGTAAGATAAAAATATGGAAAATAGTTAAAAATCATCTTTTAATATATATGGATTTTCGGTGGAATCAATTTTAGGAAAAGGAAATTAGAAATATGACATTTTGGATTAGTGACCAAAATGCGATTTTCGAAAACTATTTTAATCGACTAAAATCAAAAGGTTCAAATCCTTAGAATCCTTAAGGAGCTAATCTACCAAGTGTTTGTTGGTGATTTCCCTCTTCAATTAAATCATTTTAAACATGTGTTTTAATTGGTGTTAATAAGGATTAAATATCTAAAGTTAGTTATTAGCTTTTTAAATGAGATTTACATAACTTTTCCCTAAATCTTTTATCTCAACTTCTTTTCTCCCAAACACTCAGAATTTTATCAAAAACCAGAGATTTTAACAAGCCAATTAAGGGAGAAATCACATAACAGAGGGATACTCAATGCGACGAAGCTTGGTGTTATTTGGTTGCTTGCCGAGAGCTTGTTTCACGTTGGAAAGGAAGGCGAAGAGTATCTAGAATTAAAGTTCGGGCAGCAAGGGCAAGGTTTGCAAGGATCCAAGAGATAAACTACTTTGAGTATGAACTCAGTTTATGTTTCCGGTAAATAAGGCAATGTGTTCGCCAAATTTTTTGGGGGTTGTAATCATGTTTTCTTATGGTTTTGAGTATGTTTTCTATGCTGAATTTGAGAATGATTGATTTTGCTAATACTTGTTATAGTTAAGGATGTATGATGGCTTAGGTATACATCTAGAGTTTCCTTGATGTTTGCCTTATTGTGAGGGTTTGAGTAAGTTTATTGTGATGTTATGATGCATATGCTAGGAATGGCTTAATTGTGCTTTTTGGGTTGTAAGGCAAAGTGTTTTTAGGAAGCATGCCTTTAGAATATCATTGGATGAGTGAAAGCCAATTGGTTGCTGAGTTTATGTTGTTTAGGTTGTTTTTGCATTTAGTTATTGTTGTATGAAAGTTTATGGTATAATGAAGTGGTATAGTCTTGAGGTAAGCATGTTAAATCAACCAATTATGACCATTCAGGTCCAGTCGTATCGATACGCGTGTTAACGTATCGGTATGAGAAGCTATTTTAGGCTTGTGGTACTGGTAAGCGGGCTAAGCATTGCAATACGAGAGTATATATTTAGCGTAGCGTACCGATGCATGGGTTTACGTATCGGTACGAAAATGCTGAGTTTAGCTTGGGGGATCAGTACACAGGTTTGAGGATCGTACGAGCCTTTGGTTTTGGTAAGGCGTATCGGTATGCTAGGTCATACCGGTACGAGAGTTGGCTACTGGAATTTTTGGAATTCGAATTGGAGAGGGCGTACCGGTACTTAGATGGGCGTACCGATACCCATAGCAGTTAAGTTAGTTAATGGCTTTAGTAAAGTTCTATTTTCTTTCGTTTTAGTCTCTGAATCTTGCTTTGTCAATTATTTAAGCATAGATGATCATTTGAGGTTGATGTTTGACATATAAGCATGAAATGAACTTAATTTAAGGTTGGTAACTTAAAAAGTGGAAAACCCCTTCTATTTTGCTAAAATTATATTTTAGTCCCTAACTAGTGTTATGGCCAATCGGATATCGTTACGATGCCCGATTGAGATGAGTGCTCACCTATAAACAATATGAATATGTAGGAAAGAGTTGATACATCTAGACAAAAAAATGGTATTGTTTTGGGTTTAATCTTTTCGGTTTACTTCGGTAAACCTAATGTAGCTTTCTCGGTTCGGTCTTGCGACTAGGCCAGGTCGAGAGGGTTACATTTTTTGGTATCAGAGCCAGGTTTGCGAAAAATTAGGATGTTGTTGTTTGTTTAGTTGATTTTGTTTGAACTGCACGGTGATTGTGTATATGTTCGGTGATTGTTTAATATTCTGTTGGGGTATGATTGGGGACACATTACCTATTACCGAGGATTTTAAATGCGTTTTAAAGTTAACTTGGATCCTTTGCCTGATGCTATCAATTAGAGATCTTAACTCATGGCACATAAGTGCAGAAAATTCATTAAATATGTACTATAGTGCAAATTTGCTGTCTCGAAATTCTGACCTTGCATCGAATAAAAAATCATATCCTTTTACACAGAACTCGAAATTAGTCACCGTTTGTTTTAAAAGAAACTAGACTCAATTTTTAGTTCATACATATAAGTTTCATTTTCTAATTCAATCTATGGAATTTAGGGCAAATTTTCAAACTTACTGCCTAAAATAGAGTTTCTGGACAGCTTCAACTTATTTCCAATATAAGTTCATTGACTAGTCAAAAATCATTCAAATCCACATATTAATAATACTAAACCATGTTTTAGTTAAAAACATAACTAAATAAGGAGTAGTTTAATGCCTCTTTTATACAAAATATGCAAATTCATTATTATACATGCCACTCATCAAAATATGATATCGGATGTCAAAGTATTACTAAGATAACCTGTAATTTCCCTTCGATCTCAGGGTGATGCCAAAATGTTCCTTCTTACGAACAACGTGATCAACCTACATGTGCACAAGCATAATATACACGCTAAGTATAACTTGGAAATGACTTTTATAACCTTTCTCTAACATATGATAAAATTTCATAATTTTCCAGTTCGATCCAGTTATCTGAATTCCAGTTAAACTTTGACTGCAATTTTCTAATAATCAAAATATCGAATCAAATTAGCAATTCCTCATTCGATCCACACCAATAGAGGCTCTATCTATTTATGAAATAAAATACCTTAATTTTGGGAAATTACAACTTTGGTCCTTCAACTTTTCATATTTCAACTTGTACCACCCAAGTTTTAAAAACTTATCATTTTGGTCACTAAACTTTAACCTTAAATTCCCATTCCAATTTTCCTTGGATTTTAACCAAATTTTGCGAGTATCCTATTTTACTCGTTCTCTATCACATAACACCTTAAAACCTCATAAATTTCTTTTCTACAGTCCTTAATTGAGAAAATCCTAACTTTTATATTTTTGTCATTTTAGCCACTAAGTAAGCTTTTAAGCCCTTATCTTAGTACTAAATGACCCTTAATCAACATAGCAAATTTTGGGGTATTACATTACAAGTCTAAAAATCAATGTAAATCAGTTAGTAATATCTTTAATGTGTATTCGAATATCGAATATACGTTGAGGGTGTTACAGAATTACCATGGATTTTGTGACCGTTTTGCCTTTGACCCATCAAAGAAGAATTCTGTTTGGGTGATTGTGGATAGGTTTATGAAGTGTGCACATTTTCTGTTGTGCATACGACGTATACTTTGTATAAGTTGGTAGAGTTGTATATTGCTGAGATTGTGAGGTTGCACGGGGTGCCTAAGTCTATAGTATCCGATAGAGATCCGTGCTTTACAACAAGGTTTTGAGAGTGTTTGCATAAGGCTTTGGGTACGCGGTTGAACTTCATTACTTTGTATCATCCTTAAATGGATGGTCTGTCTGAACGCTTTATCCAAGTGTTGGAAGATATGTTACTGTGTTGCATCATTTATTTCCAAGTATCATGGGAGAATTAGTTACCTTTGGTGGAGTTTGTGTATAACAATAGTTATCAGGCTAGTATCCAAATGGCACCTTATGAAGCTTTGTATAGTAGAAGGTGTTGCATGCCACTTTGTTGGGGGAGGCAAGAGAAAAGTATGTTTCTTTGCCTGATGTGTTGAAGGATGCCAATGAGAAGGTGAAGCTTATTAGTGATCAGTTGAAGGTGACTTTGGATCAGAAAAAGTCATATGCTGACTTGAAGCGTAGGGAGATTGAGTTTTTTGTTGGTGATCAAGTGTTTCTTAAGGTTTCACTTGGAATAAGGTGATGAGGTTTGGTCGCAAGGGTAAGTTAAGCCTCAGGTTTATTGGGCCTTATGAGATGTTGGAGCTAATTGGTCCAGCTGCATAGGTTGAGGTTACCGGTAGAGTTGGAGAAGATACATGATGTTTTCCATGTTTCAATGCTTCGGAGGTATGGATCAGATCCTTTGCATTTTATGCTTGTTGAGGAGATTGAGTTGAATCTGGATTTGACCTACGATCAGGAGCTGGTGAGAATTATAGATTCAAGAAGCAAAGTTCTTCGTGGAAAGACCATAGAGTTGGTGAAGGTGTTGTGACGACATCGTGGTGTCGAGGAAACCACCTGGGAAAGCAAGGAGGACATGTTGAAGCAGTTTCCTTACCTTTTTCCGCCAGGTAAATTTTGAGGGAAAAATTTCTTAAGAGGGGGAGAGTTGTAACACCCTGAATTTAGGCCTAGATGTTAGATGGATCGATTAGACGGTTTGGGAGAACTGAATTAGGTAATTCGAGTTAGTTTAAGGAATTAAATCTTAATAAATTGTTTTTGGCTAAAATAAAATATGGAAAAATGTAGAAAATACTTAATTAATATTTTAAGTATTTTGGTAAACTTGATTTGAAGGAATTAAATCTGATTTTTGGACATTTTCGTCTGGTGACTAAAATGTAAAGTTTTCAAAACTGTTTTAGTGACTAAATCGAAAAAGGTTAAAACTTAGAATCTTTAAGGATCTAATTAACCAAACTTTTCATCAGATTTTCCCCTTAATTTAGGCTATTTTGAAAAGGTTTTTAAGAGGTTTTAATATTAAAATAAAATAGAATTGATAAAAGGATTTTTAATTAACCAAATTTATTTTCTCACGTAACTAATTTTGCTCTCAACTTTCTCACCAGCAAAACTATCAATTTCATTCCAAAATTCTTAGGAATCAATATCTTTTGATTTCCTTTTGACTTCCTATTTGATACCTTTGATTTTTACATCAAAATCTACTTGGTTTCTTGAAGCTTTCATCCAATCTTTGCCAATTAAAGGAGAAATCAACAATTAGAGGTGATTTTTGTTTCTCTCCTCTAATTAAAGGCTCTTTAATGAAATTCACAAGTTCTTGACCCTTTACAACTGATTTATGTTATGGAATTGATTTAATGAAACTTCGACAGAAGATGTTCAAGTAGATGAGCTTACTTTGGAAGTGAATCTACCCCTTAGGAGTAAAGATTGAAACTTTACCAAGTTAATTATTGGAAAACATCACTATAGACATATATGTGTTAATCGTAATTAACTTAGAGTATTGCCATCAACAGATAGGTGTGTACATGAACCGAGCTTGAACGAACAAGACTATGTTCGTTTTTTTTTTTTTTTAAAGGTTTTCATGTTTGGTTCGTGTTCGTTTAAATTTTTAATATTGTGTTCGTGTTCATTTATTTATTTTTGAAGGTGTTCGTGTTCGTTTGTTTAGTGTTCACGAACGTATTCATTTAAGTGTCCGCGAACATGTTCATTTATTCGTTCACGAACGTGTTAACTAAATTAATAAATAAATAAAAGAAAAACAACAAAATAAAACTTACATTTCAACATGAACATATATAACATACTAAACAACAGCAAAAAGTAGTATTTAGATACATCCACAAGCTTTTTCATCCTATAATCGAGCCTATAAATGAGCTTGTTCGTGAACATGAGCGAACCGAACAAACCTCTGTTTGTGTTCGTTCATTTATTAAATGAACATAAAAATTTTGTTCATACTCGTTTATTTAGCTTAATAAACGAACATAAACGAACGTTATACGAACGGTTCGTTGAATGCTCTTTTCATTTACACCCCTATCGATAGAGGCAATACTAAATTAAAATCTGCTCGATAATAAAACAAAGGTCGAAAGTTATTAATTGCTATCTTCGCTAGCGTGAAATCCAAGCATCCCTTGCCAATGCCAATCCATCATCTTCTCTCAAAGTGTTTGCCTATTTGCTTAGATCTTGTTCAATTTTTACTTCAATCATTTTCCCTAGTTTAAATCTAAAATCAATCACCAATTCATTTGTTCCAATTCACAA
>JAGYYJ010000087.1:0-16598 GCA_019671005.1 Hibiscus mutabilis
TGTAGACACCACAATCTTCCTTCCCGGAGGGCCACCCTCGTCCACAGGAGGCGGAGCAGGCTCAAAAATCTTCTGCTGCATTGCTGGTGGAAGAGTTGAATATAGAGGCACTACTTTAACAGGACCTACTTGATCCCCCATGTTTCCAACTTCTTTTGTTATTTTACGACAGGCATCTTCTATCTCCTCCTCTCCGGTAAGAAAAACAAGTATATCACCCAAAGGTTCACACATGTGTATCTGCACAACAGTCCTAATCGCAGCCTCCAAGTAATCCCTTTCAGGTTCCTGAGTGTAAAATATCTCTACAGGGTGAAGCCTACCAGGAACCTTCATAAGTGGTGCACCATTAAAATAACCCTGAAACTTTTCAGCCTCTAGTGTAGCACTCATAACAACAAGCTTAAGGTCAGGTCGATTCTTCAAAACTTCTTTCAAAAGCCCAAATAGCACATCTGTCGCCAAAGTTCTTTCGTGAGCCTCATCGAGTATAATTACTTTATATCTTTCTAAAAGAGGATCAGTCATAGCTTCCCTTAAAAGCATACCATCTGTTAAATATCTGCCAAACAACAGAAAGAAGATAAACATCAAAACTCTCTAATTCAAATCCACCTCTATACCAACAATACCAAATATACCAGGAAAACGATAAACTTACTTCAAAACAGTTCTTGCACCACTGCAATCCTCGAATCGAATACTATAACCCACCTCCTCTCCGATAGTTACATCCATTTCTTCAGCAACACGACGCGAAACAGACATCGCAGCCACTCTTCGCGGCTGGGTGCAGGCAACCATCATTTTCCTACGCTTATCCGGAGTTTCTAGATCAACGGCGTCCAACACAAACTGCGGTATCTGCATAACAGGGGGAAAACCTAGAATGTAACTGCCTAATTCTTTCCTCAAACAGAAACCCCTAACGATTGTTCATAGATAATAAATCAAATTAAAATTTATAAAATTTCCAGCTGAAGGAAGTTCTAACCTGAGTGGTTTTACCGCTACCGGTTTCACCGACTAAGATAAGGGTTTGATTCGCCCTCAAGACTTGCAAAAACTCCTCTTTCTGTAGCCAAACAGGCAGCGTTTTCCTCTTCTCCAAGATATCGTAATACCTTTGAGAATAAGGCCTTCCATTCCACTTGTTGATCGAGCTGTTGGCGTTCATCGCCGCTAAGCCTCCTAAACCGTTCGATTTCGCGATCTTCGCCGATGTCTCGTCCACCACGTCGAACAAGCTCACCTTTCTCTTCCTCTCCGTACCCATAGAAAACCCTAGGGTTGATTGAGTCGGTTGAATAAAAAACTCCTCTTTAGAAAGGGGGAATGAAAACCCTAGTAATGGGGAAATCAGGTGGGTAAAAGAGGGAGGCTAGGGTATTTTGATTTCTGGGTATTTTACGAATTTACCTGTCTGCTGTAAATTATTGACAGAAAGGAGTATAACTTTCCGGATTTACTAATTGGTCCCTACTATTGTAATTTTTTTAACTTATAGGACAGACAATAAACTCCGTTCACAATTTTGCCGTCCAAATTTATTCGGTTATTGATTATTGAAATTCATAATCTAGTTAATTGATTTTACTCATTATTTTAACTATTTCAAATAGGAAAAAAATTTGATACACATGTCGTGTAAACTTTAATTTACAAGTGTCTTTTAGTTTTAGGGGTTAGGGTTTTAGTTTAGGGTTTAGGTTGTAGGGTTTAGAATTTAAGATTAGTGCTTGTAATTTATTGTATAGGGTTTAAGGTTTAGAGTTTAGTTTTTTAGGGTTAGGGCTAGGAATTTAGGATTTAGGTTTTAGGTTTTTATAGTGTAAATACACAGACTTGTGTAAAATTAATTTTACACAACCTGTGTATCAAAGTTTTACTCTTTCAAATATTATTATAATTTATAAAAAATGATTTATATCAGGAAAATTGACTGATTTAGGATTTAATCAATTATATATATAGAAGACTTAGGGGTCTTGTGTATTTTATTAGATTGAACCCTCAAATTCAAATAAATTAAATGTGTGTTTACACATTCTGTATGTGGTATACTGTTTTTTTTTAAGAAGTTGTTAATTTTATTAAACGAGAAAATACCTAAAATTATAATAATGGTTTACAATTATCATTGTAAATTACATACAAAATTTGAATCTTTTTTCTAAAACTAGCCACTTTAGATCATATAAAGACTATAAATAAAAATGTTAAAAATTCATCTAAAAGACTCGATCGAAAAATAATTTTTTATATGCTTTAATATTGGTACCTAACTAATCTTTTGTTTTTGTAGAGATAGGAGATAGCTGACCAGTAGGCCCAACAACTTTTGTCTACATTGCTTAGGATTCGTAATTTTTTTCATCTCTTCAATTTCACGAGTGGTCGAGACCGACGCTTTATTCGACTTGAAGAATCTCTTTTTCCAATACGGTAGTTGTTAGACTAATCAGTTAGTCTGAGTTGTTAGATTAATTTGTTAAGCCATTTGGGCTGTTAGCAATTAGTTATAGGCTGTGGGCTATATAAGCCTAATATGAGTAATAGGTTAACATACTCTTTTGATCCATTATTAATAAAAAATCAGATTGTATTTGTTTCATTTAGTCTTCTGTTTATAATATCATTTATCCTAAACCACCATCATCTCCCTCACACATAAACCACTCACATCTTCGACATCGATGCGTCATTCACACTAGTGTGATTACATAATAGTATATATCTATACTTAATACTTTTACAACATACACCTTGCACACATAAGTATTCGGACTTAAATCCTTAAGATAAACATCGTCTTTTTTCACTGAAACACAAGTTGAGTTACGAAGAATCTCTTTCTTGTGCTTGGTTTCTAAGGATGCCTCATGTTATGTTCGGTTATTGGTTGAATTTGCAAATTACTCGTTTTGATCAAATTTGCATGTTGCAGATGTTATAGATTTTTTTATTTTGTAATACCCTAATTTTGTACGGGTATTTAAATATATATATAATATTTTTCTACAAATAAAATCAAATAATAAGTAAATATAAATAATAATTCCTTAAATGAAATAAATGTTCATTAGAGTCCAAAAATACAAAATGAATGTCCATTATACAATATAGTTGAGTCCATTATATAAATAAAATTCCAAAAGCCCAATACATAACTATTTTCCCGCCCAAAAACTCTAGCTTAATGGGTAAAGGGCCCAAACAAGCACAACTGTGTTTGTTTGGCCCGCCAAAATGGCCACTTGGCAGCTTCTAATTGGCCCTTACAGTATTCACCTAGATCAAAGGCCTGTCTGACGTCAACGCTGACACTGACAATAAATAGACACCTGAAGAGAGAGAAAATGGGGTTAATAATGAACTAATAATGGTGCATTAATTACCGAATATTAATTGAGAGAGAGAAAGAATTCGAAGGGTTACCAGATTTGAGTAGTCACCGAAAACACAGGGAATCACCAGAAAAAACAAATCGTTCCGCCACTGCAAAGTCACAGAAGTTCACCAAAAGGTATAACTCCTTCTCCTCTCTTCATTTTCTTACAAAAGCACATAAAACAAGTTAGATCTAAGCTCCAGAAACCAAAAACAGTAGCAAAGGATATAGAAACCTAAATCTAGAAATAAACACAAATCACAGTAAGATCTGAGGCTTATCTTGTTTTATCGAAAAGGTTTTTGGTGGCCGAGATGGTTTAAGGCTGATGGCAGAGTTAAAAATGAGTGTTTAGGGTTCGGTTTGGATAGTTTAGGCTTAGGATCGGGTGGAGATGGACATATTTTGTTGAATTCGGCTTATATTAGAATTTAGGTTGAAAAGGCGGTTGAAAATAAGTGTTTTAGGGTTTTTGAAGGTGGCGGGCGAAAATCGCCTCACGGCGGTGACCGGTCGCCAAAGCTAGGTTAGGGATGATAGAAGACCGAGAGTTGGTCGAAAAATATGACTAAAGACGGCGGCCGGCGAATAGGACAGAGTGGGTTTGAGGGTGGCGGCGATCAATTGAAGAGAGGTAGTGATGATGAACTAAGGATGAACATCTTAAAGGTTTTGGGGGTTTGATCTAAAAACAAGGAAAGTGAGGGAGTTTGGTGTTTGTGAAGATCAAATGGGAAGAAACGGGATGAACAGGTGAAGAATTTAGGTTTTTGATCGAGTTTAAGCTATTTTTTGGGGTTTTGGGAGTTAAGACGAGAGGATTTTGAGTGTTATAAAAGCTAAAAATTCGGAAAATGGGGGAAAAGGGAAAACGAGTGTTTGAAGGAGTCCTTATATAGAGGTTCGGGCCTCAGAGCCAGCAAACTCCCGTCACAGCCCACGAACTCCCGCCACAGCCCACGCCCTTCTATATCGGGTTTCATACCATGGCCCTTTAGTTTACAATTCTTTCAATTTAGTCACCATTTGCCTTGTAATTTGACCCTCTAGTTTACATTCCTTTCAATTTGGCCAGCATTACCTTGTAATTTGACACTCAAATTTTAATAATAATTCAATTGCACCCATGTTTCAGCTTTGGTTTTAATTGTTAAATTGTTTAAGTTTGATTGTTTGCTTAAATCAAATGTATGTTTGCATGTTTTAAAATTGAGCGTGTAGTTTAATTATTTAGATAATTAGTCACCTAGTTTGTTTAATTAATTAGAGCCTTAGATTTTAGTTCTTTAATCAGGTTTAAATATTTGATTAAGGAGATAATTGTAGCAAATTAGTACCTTATTAAATGGGAAGTTTTAGAGTGTTAATTTAGGTAGTATTTCACATGTATTGAGATGTTATTCCAACAACACTCTTAAATGGAACATTTAATATTTACTATCACTTAGAATTTGAAAAATGGCTTAGATGGTTAATTAGAGCGTTAATTAGGACTATTTCTTTAAACAATTAGAATTGATAAGTTGAATAGAAATGTTATTTGATTAATCGTTTTCACTATGAATAATTTTAAATTCGTTGGATGTTATCTCATAGAAATCTTTTAAATCAATAACATTTAGTCATAAATAATTAAATCAATTAGAACCTTTCTACGTTTGAGCTTAAAATTAATAAGACCATAAGCAATCATGCATTGAGAAACTTTTTACATCGAAAATGTATTTTGAATGCAAATAAGAGTGTCCTAAAGCATTTGGATGTTCTTAATCTCGTATTCGGATAAAATGTATTTCCTTATAAAAGAATATCTTTATTTGGAATTTAAATCCAACTAATGATGATTGACTAAATTAAATTCAAATTATTATTCGAAAATGTCAAAATGCCACATGAAATTAATTAAGGTACCGATAACGGGCGTTTGTGGGGTGTTAATCCTTCCCCACACGTAACTGACTCTCGAACCCAAATCGTTTTAAAAAGAATAATATCTGGTTGTTTTTATGCTGTCCAGTTTACCAAAGTGACTGATGACGACTCCAAATTGATTTTTAAAATTAAATAAGAGAAAAATCCTAATTCTTAAGATTTAATAAATAAAAAATAAATAAAAACTTTATTTTCAAAATAATCAATCATCATGTTATTTTTTTCACACATCTGATTAAAAAAAAATGGTCGCGACACATTTTCCTGGCACTCTCACGCTAGTTGTTCTCCATAAATGCGTTGTTGTTTCACGAAAGAAGCTTTGAGACAAAACCATCTTCCGGGCAGCTTGTGGAAAATCAACTGTTGTATCATTTATTGACTTAATAACTAAAGATAGTCATATTATTTTATTTTTTATAAATTTAAATTTCAACTTAAAAATATAATAATTCCTATTAATAAAAAAACAACTAAGATTCCTTCCCGAGTCCCGATCCTTAGGTTCTTATTACATAGAAATTTCTTAAAGGGTCGTTATTAAACCGAACATCGAGGTCACGGCCACCTCCTATTTTCGCCTTAATTGCAGAACGTAGGTTTCTGCAGATATCTACGGGCGGGACGCGAAGGTAGGCCCTAGGAATAACGTAATGGCTTATCTCACTAACAATCTCCACCTTATTCTTTATGCTACATGAAAGGTATCTGATTTGCCCTTTTGCTTGCATCGCCATTTTTAAAAGAAATTTAATCTGTCATCAATTTTTCCAACAGTATATTCTTAAACAATCACAAATTCACATGGCCAGCAAATAAACAACCACAAAAGAAACTGAGATAGCGATGTTTGAAATCGAAATCCATAAATCTCCATGATATCAGAATAAAAGAATCATGCCCCCATACTGTTTTGTTTTATATAGTAAATCACTTCCATTTCCCTGTTACACAATACAATGAGCCAAATTTGTGAGATAATTGCAAGGAAAATAGTGATAATTAGGTCGAGTGGTAAAAAGTTTGTCGATTTTTTAAGAAAAGTTTCGGGTTTATGTTACTTGCAGGCCTGATTGTTCCTCATTGATTATTGTTCACTGAGGAACCCTACCCCTCAAAATCTCTTCTGCAGTACTTTCAATGGGAATTAATGCACATTCTTTTACCGACAAAAACAAAGATATAGGACAAACGATGAGTCAGAAGAATTAAAGAAGAAAGACCCAAGTTTCCTTGGTGTATAATCTCTACATATACAAATTTTCACAAAATGAAAAACACACACTAATTCTTGCATTGGATAAAAAATAAAAAACCATTAAGTTTCAGTAATATTCATAAATATTTTGTATATAAAAGGGGCGGCGTGTTCCTTTGCAACAAGAACAATCACCACCTGTTAGCAAGAAAAAAAATTACAGTCTCTTTTCACCCCCGAGTCAATGACATAATTACTTATTACACGTAACCGGTGCTCTAAATCTACTCTTCTTTCAGCATATGGGATGGTAAAATGTCTTGAAGAAGGCCGTGGTCTGTAAGAAAAGACTGCCCGGCCGAGGTGCAAAGACGCCTCTCGTGAAGAAAACCGGTACCGGCGTTAATGGAGGAGCCATTATGGCCTAAAGGAGACAAGGTGTTGCCGAATGGATGTTGCTGGTGGTGGTGGAAGTAGTGAGTTTGGGCCCTTTGCATCGGCATACCGAAAGTTGCTCCGGCGGCGATGCCTGAGCTCAGATGAGAACCGCCGAGGCTCAGTCGAGGCAAGAGTGGGCTGGGGTGAGTGTGTTGCCCTTCGTAGGTGGTTACCACGATGCTTGGGTCAGTGAAAGATCGCTCTACTCTCTTTTTCACATTGCATGAGGTGCTGGTGCAACGATAATAACTCCTGGGGAAATTAATTAGTGAAAAAACAAAGAAAAAGTTAACCCCGAACCCCAAATTGGTGAGAAAAATGGATTTAAACTTTTAAAGTGTGAACATTAAAGTTAGTACCTAGGAAGAGGGCTATTTTTTACAGCTTTTTGGCCGTACTTTCTCCATCTGTACCCATCTTCCAGATGATCAACCTCGCTCTTTGTCATGAACGCAAACCTCGGCTCTCTCTGTCTCTTCTGGTTTGTCTTCTTGGGTTTCAACCTACACCAAAAAAAAGTTTCCGACCAGATCTTTCAGCTTAAAATTCACTTTGGTAAGAACATAAAAGAAGGGTAAAGTTACTCGCTGTTTCTTGGTTTTTTGCTGGTCTTCTTCTTGGTCGTCAACTTTAGCAGCTTCATCGTTGACGGCGTCACTCAATGCCGATGAAATCGACGAAGAGTTAGGCGTCGCAGGGAGATTAAAAGTGTCCGGTGACTCGATCTTCATCGGAGGATCGGTTACGAGAGACGGAACCTGCTGTGGGAAATCAAATAAAGGAGGACTGGTAAAGTCCTGAGCTCCTAGCAACTCCATGAACCCTAATGGGAACTTGTCTCCTTCGCAACTCGAATCGAATATATTTTGTAATGGGAAATTATTTGCTAAAAACGATGAGTTCCCCAATACATCTTCCATTTTTGAACCCTCTTTTCTCTTCTTTAATGTGTGTGTTGAATCAACAGGACCGAATTCTCTTCATCAAACAACTAAGGGAAAGCTTTGTTTGGTGAGAGAGAGAGAAAGAGTAGTGTAGGGCTTGATCTGATTTATAAGGTAGGTGAAAGTGAGGGGTGGGAGTTTTAGGTTTAGAAGAAAGTGAAATGTTTGGGGTAAAGTGAAAAAGAAAATGAAATAGCCGGGAAAAACGGCAATAATACAAATAATGGTATATAGCATCATTATTACAGTATATAAAGGATTATTTAAATCTAAGTTGTTCCAATTGGTTAGTAATTTAATACCACTTAAACATATTTTGTGTTTGAGGTATTATATATATAAAAAATATTTGTTAGAACTTAAAATACTCATTGAAATTAAATGTACGATATAAATCACTCTAAATTAGTCAAAATAAAGTCTCGGAGAATATGATGATAACATAAAAAATAATTATATAAAAAATATTTTTCCGGCAATTTCAAGTAACTTATCTACGGACATTCAACAGTGCCGGTCGTCGTTCAATGCATGTCGACGATTTCATTTTCATGCGTAGAGTTTTGACCGGTTAACTGGTTCACAATGTGAACGCAGTTCCATCTCCACGTGAAGATTCTTATGGCGTAAAGCACTAAAGGCCCTTGGTTTTGGCCTTTTGGGGTGTATAAATAAAAATACATATATGTGTAATAATAAAATCTTCAAAATCTAATGATGTAGAAAGTAAGTATATTTTAATATTTTTTCATAAATTAAACTAACATTCCTTTGTACGTGTATGTATGTGTAAGAAAAATAATTCCAAAACCCTATGAAAACGAAGGGAAAATAATTATTAAATCAGGCAAGTGGCAACGTGTATGAACTAGAGTGAAATTCGTCTAAGAGAGGATAAGATAACGTATACATTGATAATGTTTTAGCTTAATAAATTACGTGATTAAATGAAAGGGACTGATTTGTCTTGTAATCAAAACGATAGAGGATGTAGGGACTACTTTGTATTATTGGAGTAAACTACATTACAAATTACAATAATTAATTAATTTGCATCTTTACCTTTTATCACCAAAGGTCATTCATTTTCTTTATACAATAAACATTAATTGTCTAAGTAGATTATACTTTTATTATTTTCATTTTATTTTTGGATAATTTATTCGTCCGATACCTTAAATTTATAGAAATTTGAGTCATAACCCACCCAAGTCATGAACATTTTAATTTGATAGTTTTAGAATTATACAAAATTTACATGTTTATACCGTTTGTAAAAATCAAACTTACACATGTCTTTTAGTTATGGTCGCAAATAATCCTAAATCTTAAATTTGAGCGAGTGAAAATTAGTGGTAGAACTTCATTGGACTAATGGGTCAGGGTTATGGCACCTTAAATTATTAAAAATAAAATTGTTATTTAATTCTCTAAAATATGTAACTTATTATTGTCTTTTAAATTTATTTTTTAAAATAACATCTTAGTAAATGAAAATAATGTTAAATTTCATCGCTGGTAAAAAAATTAAGTTTAAGTCAAGTCGAATTTTTAAAATAGTGTGATTGAGGACGAATTTAAGGTGAAAATATACGACCCGACCCGAGACTAATAGTATAATTTTCTATATATTTTTAAAGATGTTTACAATAATGCCCCTCTTAATATTTTTTACAAATAGGTCCATAAAAGGGATTTTTTTTAAATCGAGTCTCTAAAATTAATTTTTACAATTAAGTCCATAAAATTATTATATACATATAAGGTCGGGTGAGACCGAATTCATATTGAGATATGTAATTTTCGAATCTAAGTTAAAATTTTTAAGGATGAGAATAAATTTAAATTATGGTAATTGTAACTAAAAACCCGAGTGGACATGTACCATGAGATACCTTCAGTTTTGCAGCAAAAATCCCAATAAAGGAAAGGCTAATAAAGAGGAGGAAGAAGATCATGAGATTTCTCTTCTCTTTTTTTCTTTTTAGCTTTAGTTTTGGGGATCGGTGTGGGGATAATAACTATAATATAATGCAAGTGTGGAGGTGTAGCATGAAACATGAATTGGATCGATCCCACCGCACGCTGACATAATTAACGTGTAAGCTCGACTTACCTTTGCATGCTTCAATAATTCGGTTCCTATCTTTTTTTTGGGTAACCATTTATTTCCACACACTACCTCTTTAGTATATAAATACATTTAAATTAAAGAGTATAGATTTCATTTGGGTAATTTTAAATTGACAATGATCCAAAATATATTTAAATATTGATTTTGTCTAATTTCAAAAACAAATAAGGATCTAATAAGTATTTAAATAAAAAAGAAGGTTTTCTAATTTCAAAACAATAGATCTCTTAAACGTAGTTAGACACGAGAAATTTAAAAACTAATACTACTTAATTTTCTTAATTTCAAACGTATAAGGACCTAAAAAGTAATTTGATAAAAGAAAATAGACATCAACTCAACCCTCCCATAGATCCATCCCTAATAATATATTAACCTGATATAAAAATGGATTAACATGAAAAGGAAATGTAAATATAAGAACACGATAATAACACGCATCATTGATTATATTTTGTTTTCATTCGTCCGTCGTGTAATCTTTTGCAACATTAAAATTTCTATTAATTGAAAGATTTGGTCAAAAATAAATTAAAATTTTCATTTTATTAATCAAAATGATAATAAAATACAACTTTAACAGTTAAATATTATTTAACCTTAAAATTATTTACAAGTGAATGTCGCATATGTACACAAACATACGTATATGTATATATCTTTTCTTATGGCTTTACTGGATTCCATGTCAACTACTCCCACCTATCACTGTTGTTATCTCGTGAAAGTTTATAAGAGGACTAAGCTTAATTATTTAGCTTTGTTCACTGATTATGTATATACAAATATGGGTTTTCTATTTTAATTATGTTTTGTTCATAAAAAGGAAGATACAATAATTTATTAGAAACAAGATTTGTCTTGTAAAATCCAAACCAAAGATCATAAGCCAATAAAATCAATGTTTAGCTGCTCACTTTATCTACTTTTTTTAATAAAAACATTTGTCTTGTAAAATCAAGGGATCCCCCATTTTGAAGCGTGCGATTTTTTTTCTTCTTTTTGACGTTTATATGTTTAACTTAAAATTTTAAATTTTATTTTATCTGAGAAAATTATTTTTTAAAAAAATAAAAAATTTCTTTTTCATCAAAATTAATTACAGTGACGACTTTTATGCCTTCAACTGATTTTTAATATTCACGTTTGTATATATAAGGTTTTTTCTTTCGATAAAGAATCGTTTGTTTTTTTTTTAATTTTATTCTTTTTTTTCTTTATTTTATTTTTCTAGAGTCATTCTACTTTTATTTTTATGATTTTTTCGTCTGCTTGTATTGCAGTATTTTGTCTGTTTTTTTTTTTGCAAGTTTGGCTGTCTTTGTAACATTATTATTTGTTATTATGGCAAGCGTTAGATAACAAGAATTATCGAGTGTTTTTAGCCACAAGACGATCGGTGATCTGATATATTTTTGATTCTTTTATAGTAGTTTGCCAATATGTCAAGAACTCGCAGCGGAATAATACTTGATTCATAAGGTTTTCTAATCAAAGTATATTGTTGTTGGATTTCATTTAAAAGATTATGTAAGCTTTCTTGCAAAGTGATAGGTTTTGTTTCTCATGTCTTTCACACCTTTTGAAGTTTACTGTATTTATTTTTTACATTAGATTTTCAATAGTTGTAGTCTGATCTTTTTGTAAACTCTTTCATTTTGAATTCAATCCAATATATATTTTTTGTTTAAAAAACTTTAAACTCTAAAAATATATCTCACAACTTAAACTTTAAACTATAAGTCATAAACTATAACCCGGAATCTTAAATTTAATTTTTTATGTTAGAAACATATATAAGAACGTTGAGCCTTTCGCCTCACACGTGTTATTTGGCTACGGCTTTGTCTTTTATGGGACCCGCCTTTTTCTTTTTAGAAGGGGCACCGCCAATATTCCACGTGGTTGATCCAACGTGTGACATTCTCATGTAGGTGACGACATCGGGAGGAGGAACGTGCCCTTGATTGTGCCGTGAGTTTGGTTTTATTTTTTCCCAGAAAGAAAAACAAAACTTCAATCACGTTATAAGATTTTAGATAATTTTAATTGGACCGTTCATTTTCGTATATTTTTTCAAGGTTATACTTAAACAAAGTACAATCTTTTGGATAAATTACATAAATCATCATTGAACTTTATTCTTAAACTTATTTTGGTTATTGAAATTTTAAAATATCCACTTTATTCATTGAAGTTTAAACATTAAACTATTTTATCACTTAAGTTTAGACATTGAATATTTTTTTTTATCACTTTTAAACCTCAAACGGTCATAAACGGTGGTCATTTAGTTTCAAATTTCACCAATCGCTTCGTCTCTATCTCCTGAACATGAATTCGACCTTCATTTGCCAAAAAGTGCTCAAAAGTTCACAAATCGGCCAAAACCTTTTTTATTTCTCTATCGTCAATCCCCCTCCTCCGTTGTTGGTTGGAGCATGTTTCTTAATATATTGTTTCTTTTGTGCCGATGTATTTTTTCATCGTTCGAATCTTAGAAAAATTATTTCGTCATCGATAAATAAACGTCATAAAAAATTAACAGATGAGTGACCAAAAACGTAAAATGTATAAATTTCACTAAGTAAATTAAACGTTTTAATACTTCAATAATCAAAATAAATTTAAAAATAAAATTCAATGATGATTTACATAGTTTATCTTAATATATTTTGTTTTATATTACTCAAAAAGTATTTAACATCAAATATGAACATATGACGTGTCTCGTTGTTATCGATGTACACTAATTGGGAATATTTTTGAGAAACAACGAAAGCACTTTGGACTAAAAAAAACTTTAAAAACCAGTATAAGAATCGATGTATAATTCAAGAGCCAATTTACTACTAATGCTTATAATAAAATACTCATTCTTCGAAGGCATAAAATATTTGGGTTTAATTTCAAAATAATGCTTACCTTTATATCTGTGACTAAAAATAAACTGCTTTGGAGAAATAAAAAATGGAGTGTGGACTAGTAATAATAATAAAATATAGAGTTTGTAGGCGGCTTTGGAATATTTAGGAGTTTGCAGTTTGCTTCCTCTACACGCTCCATAAATCTATGTTTTATTTTGAATTAGAATCCGCTAATTTTATTGTACGAACATATATCTAAATTATAATAAAAATTCATAATTTAGTACATAAAAACACATAATTCAAATATATTTTTAGTAAATAAAATTAGCGTCTCGAGGTTATAAAAAATTAGAAAAAGGAAAAGTAAAAATTTAATCTAACGATTCGAAATAAAAGATATATACAAATATCAACAAAGATCGACAATAAAAGGAAAAATCATTAATAAACAACATAAAAAATGCATATTACAATGAGGTGCGTTGACAACAAAATTATTATCACAACTCAATCGCGAATAAGGAATGATGAATGTGATCGCGTATCTAAATTCAGTTCGAAGGTCCGAGACAAAAAAACTAGCAAGATAACAAAAAGAGCGACATCTTGATCAGTCGTGGCAACGTCAAATTTAACCCTGATAAAAAATCAAATGGAAAACTGCCAAACAACCGATGAAGAAAAAAAGCATGCCAAAAGACAAAAAAGTACCAAATGGTAGAACAAATCGTTCTATAAGAGTAAAATTATTTATTCGAAACAAAAAACAAAACAAATAAAATGATAGCTCACAACAGTCGACAATCAACATCAAAACCGGTACTACCGTTAGCAATCGAAAAGTAAAACAAAAAAGAACACTGTGCGGCTAGGATTTTTGAAAAACCTAAGAGAAAAAAGTATATATATATATATATTTTGATAAAAAATATTATCCATATATTTTTTACATTTTCACTTTAACGAAGTTAGAAAAATTATTTGTAAAAAAAAATTAAGTTAGAAAAATTAAGTAATGTATTAAAAAGTAAAAAACTTAAATTAAAGTGTCAATTTTGTTTTTAGAAAATGATGTTAATGTTCTTTATAATGGTATATATTTTATTTTAACATTTTTCATGTAAATTTTATATAATTTTTAAAAAAAATTCTAGAAGAGTCACTTTCTAATAAACTAAAACATCATATATCATTGTATTATTATATAAGTCTATACATGTTTATATTTTAATTTTTTTTATCATATTTAGTGGACAATACATGTATTTTGCATGATAGTGAGAAGCGTTTTTCACTCTTCGACTGATTAATTATTTGGCTAATTGTCAAAATTAATATTTTATAATATATTAACGTAATTACATGTAATATATATTTATATTGTTTTTTTTAATTTTTTGATAATATATGTATATTTTGCACACACATGTATTGTATTTATTTTTTTAAAATTAACATCGTCGTATTTTCTACTAAAATTATTGGTTGGGTCGAAAACTAATTGTTTAAATGTAAATAATAATTATTATTATAATGTAAAGACTGTTGGATGGGTGTTTCTTTCTTGGATACGTTTGGGAGCTCAAGAAAAGATACAAGAAATTTATACACTAAATTTTCCCACTTGTTTCTTTTTTAATTTAATTTTAAATTATTTAAAGTTGTTTTGTTTTGTTGTGCCAAGTCACCACCTTCCATTACCGGCCTAGTTTCTGGACACGAAGCCCAATATTTGACTGCATTCACCACCCACTTGTCTAAACTGTATCCTCCTTCGTATTCATAATATTTGGGTAAACTACATATTTAGGTCATCTAACTTTACATATGTTTCTTTTTAAGTCACTGAACTATAAAAACAATTACTTTTATCACTAAACTTTCAAATTTCGCTCGACTAAGTCATTCATACATCAAGTCTTTAAGTGTAGCCCCCAAATATTACATTTTGGATCTTTTTATTTATGAAATTAACCTAAAATTTGAACTCTTTTTCTTCACGTGACAAACATCGTTATTTAGAGTTGTTAAATTGCCTCTGACAATCATTTTTATAATGTAGTTGATATTAAAATGTTCTTTTTGCCCTTTATTTATTTTTTAGTTTAGTTTTCCTCGACAATAATGATTAAACTCAAATCAAAACTTCGACTTTATCTTACTTTGTTACGTAATCTCCATTGTCTTATACTATTGAAAACAAGTTATCTTACTTTTTCTCTCCATCTCAATCTTTTCGTCTTTCGAATTTACGTATTATTAAAATATATTTTGCTTCATATATGATTTATATAAAATATTTTAAAAAATAGCAATAAACACAAAAAGACACCTTAAAATATATCGATACGAACATACATCAATATTAATGAAAATGTATCATCTGTCAATGATATTGGCTACCTTACCTTCATATCTATTGGGTTAACATTGATATATTTTAAATCATATATTAACAGATATCTTAACCCCACCAAATGACTATTAATAAATCAATCATAAAGGAAGAAATGAATTAAAAAAATAATAAATCCCTCTCATTTGATCAAACAATATTGGCCCCATTGAGATTATTTATTCAAATCAAAAGCATGTATGGGGGGTGCATGCAGTTGCACATGGCAATGACCAACTTTAAAGACCATTTTAAAAATAAAATTAGGGTTTTGGCATGTTTCTTAGAGGGATAAAGAAAGAGAAAAAAAATCCAAAATTTTGAAGTTTTTTTGTTGGATGGAATCTGTGTTGATGGTATGGGAATATGAATTGGTCTCTCCTCTGCTGTCTCCTTCTTACCATCTGTCTGCATGTGTATTGTATCTTTCCACACCGGAGATAAGACAAAGCTTCCACGGATGTATGTATCAGTTTTTGACTGTCACCAAATCAAGCAACATGGGCAAAACTTAATTGATATAAAGAAGTTATGTGCAATTTATTAAAGTGGGGTTTTTAATTTTAAAAAATAAATATTTATTAACTTTTCATGTATATAGTAGTCCGACTTTTGAATAGAAAACGAGTTTAACGGGACTTAAAATTCATGAAGTACACCATCATTTTATTTTCTCATGTATTTTAGCATTAGTTGAGAACTAATCTTTTCTTTTTTCATTGCAAGTATTTAACTTATTTCATTTCGAACCGTTCTTTTCTCAATGATTTTGTATAATCGTTCTTATTCCACATATTTAAAATCATACAAACCGATAAGGTTCGGTCTATGCCAGGAATTTAGGAAAAATGCTGCTTACAACATCCAAGCATCTCACTCTACGGCGTTTATTTTCCAAAGAAAATATTAAGTATATTGGGTATCGATTTAAATATTAAATAATGATTTGAAGATTTTTAATGCAATTTATGTTTTTTTTTTCTGAAATGGGATAAAACCAAACTTGTGGACAGAAAATATTGGTTATAGTCTCAGAACCCGTTTTACAGCATGATTTGCACAAAAAATAGGGAAAATAATATGGTCAAAGAAAGGAGCATTGGTCCATAGCCTATTCGAATTCGATGGTCCCGTTTCAGTGCCCCACCAATTGCATTTGCGGCCAATATTATTTGGTTGGCGCCGACACATTTTGCACCATTAACACATCCAAACTGGAAAAATCTGGGTCGGTATGCTAACCATGATGTCGGGTTGAATTTGAATGTTCAACATTTACAGTCGTTGATTCTCGAT
>JAGYYJ010000890.1:0-17217 GCA_019671005.1 Hibiscus mutabilis
GAAATCAACATGTGTAATAGCTCAACAAACACAACCATTTTACTACTGGACAACTGAATGACTAATTAGGACTAAATTAATAGAATGCATAAGTTTCAAAAAATAAAATTGTGATTGTATCAAGCACGTGTTTTAATTTTAATGACAAAGTAATTTGTTTATCACAAAAATTTAATTAAATAACTTGTTTATTCTAAATATATAATTGCATGATTGAATTATTACTTTAAAAAAAGTAATATGTTTCTTCCTAAATTTATAATTGAATAGTTAAATTGTTATTATTAAAAAAGTTAAATGTTTATTATTAAATTTATAATTAAGTGGACTGTGCTGTAATTTACCCTAAAATATTTTTGAGAAATGAAATGTGGGGTAGTGACCTAGAGTGACAGAGCTGTCGGCTCTTTAATTTTCACCGCTCCCACCGTAACTCGGCTCAGTTGTCTTAACCGACGCCGTCAATTCTATACGCGGGGTTTAGGCCTTAGGGCCAACCAACAATTAGGCCCGTTGGCCTAGACCCATATCCACCGCCGAGGCGCCAATTGCCCAATTATAAGGAATTCAACACCAACTGCGAACCTGAGTTGTTCTACACGACGATTCAAGGATTCAGTTCCCGGTTCTCTCTCTGCTCAAATTTAGCTTCCTTTTTTCAATTTCCTTCGACCTCTCTCGAGATAGCTCGAAAACACGGGACGTAAGATGGAAGATAATTGCCCAACAATCAAACGACCTTCGCTTAAACCCCACCCCCATTTCAACAACTACTCCTTTTGGAAAGACAAGGTTCGTCTCACTTTCCAAGGAATAACTATGGGTTTTCAGCCCATTTCCCTTTTTATTTTCTGTTGAAAACTTGAAATTGATGAATATTGTTTAAATTGTGGATGATGAAGTATAGTTGAGAGAAAATTGTTACAAAAGGGTGCGCGAAGACCGGACTCGTTTGCTTTGGAAAATGAGATTGCCTGCTGCCCAATCTTTCAATCACAAGGTTCTCTGTTTTCTTGCAGATGCACCTCGTTTTTCAGTTCTTTCTAGATTCTATATCTACCTGTGCTGCACTTCTTATCTAATATAAGTTCGGTTCTTCTAATCACTTTGGATTCCAATATATGTCCTATGTTTTTTTGCCTTTGGAAATGGGATATGGCAAAAGGGCTTCTTTGCTTCATATCTGGTTAGTGGTTACCCTGAACTTGGAAGTTATTTGTGAATAGCGGTGTTGCAGAGTTCCCTGATCCTTGCATTTGTCATTGGTAGCTTCCCTTGATAAAATCTATGTTGCTTTCATTTTTTAATTTTTCTTGAAATTCCCTTGTTCAATGCTTGTATCGGACCGAAAAAGCCTTAAAATCTCTCCAAATATATGAAAGAACTTAGGAAAAATACCAGTGTTAGATGGATATGTATTTAACACTTACACCCAAGTTTTCGTAACATAGGATAAAATAGCATGTTGAAGTTTTCTTTTCCACATTCTTTTGGTGTTTGTAAGTTGTAACTAATAACTTTGTTGGTATTTTTGAATTTGGGTGCTTTCTCTTGATTTCTTATAATTCTGTTTGTCTTGAACTTAGTTCATGTGGTTGAGTTTATTAGTACATTCCTTATTTATTATGTTTTCTGGTTTCAGGAGTTCATGACGTCTGCCTTTCAGGACATAGTTTCTGATGAACTTAAAAAGATTAAAGACTCGTCAAGAAGTGACGGTTTGGAAAGATCAAACTCTGTCCCCGAAGCCTCTGATGAATTATGGGAATACAATTGCCTTCAAGATGCATATCAAGGTGAATGCGAAGAGATGTTGTTAGAAATGCAAAGAATATTTTATGAGGATCTCAGGAGAGAGACGGAAGGAAAAGGTAATTAATAGTCCCATTTTAAACCGGTGCTGTTAAGGCATGCATCAAAGTGTTGCGCTCCTATTCGTGTTTTTCCTTAAGTGGGTGAATGATCATGCAGATGCATGATTCGGGACGTTATATTTGGTAAAGTCATCCTTTTTGAGTTCAAATGCTTACTCTAGTTCCTTGCAGAACCAAAAGAAGGAATAGAAACTTGGGAAGATGAACAAGATGAGTACTTGGCCCGTGCAGTTTATGAGCATATGCAATTGAATGAGCAGGTGCAGTGACAATAAGATGGTCGTCTTTTGTTTTTATTTAAGTGTTAGTATTATTAACCCTAAGGAAACATTTAACACATGGTATTTTGCAGGAGTGCTAAAATACTTTCCAGGCACCATTTTCTGATAACTTGCAATAAATTTCTATCAGTGTCGTTGTATTAGTTTTTTATGTTCTATATTTGGTTCTATAGTTTAATTCCTTGGACTTCCAATTTCCATTGTTTTCTGCTAAGTTTTTCTAAATGAATGAAATCAACAAGATTTTATGATCTTTATGTTAGGTGCAGCAACAGATATGGTGTCCCGTCTGTAAGAGAGGAGAGTTACTACAGAACCATCGACTTATTTATTGCACCCTTTGCAAACTTCAGCTTAACAGAGGCGATGAGGTTCTCCAATCGACTTTCTTGCAAATTTTTATTGCATAGCAACTATTTCTTTCTGATGACTCTTATTATTTGATAGCTCCATGTTTCACATTCTGAAAGCTTTCTTCATTTCGATAAGTTTTCCCAACCCATGTTGTTTTGACTTTATTTTTCTTGAAGTATCCATGTCCAAACCAATGTCCAGCATATATTCAAACATGGACATGGTATATGATCTTTCAAATACTTTCAAAGAAGTGAGAAAACTTAGAAAAAATAAGCATACCTGTGTCAAACAAATATCTATATCCAATACCCTTACCTAAGTCCGAGAGGTACTTTGAAAGCCTTGCCAAACTCTTCCAACCGAATATGATAAACACTATAAAACAACAAGCCACTCCCATTTCTTCGTTATAGATTGAGATATTCTTGGAGCTTGCTCTTATAACAAAATAAATACGTACCTGTCTCTTTCTCTATGATCTGTTTCCTTGCGTAAAGGATATGAAACATTCAAGAAAAAGAAAAAAAACCGATTTGGAGTAAGATGATTGTGTGCACTGCCTTTATGCTTTTTCTATAAATACGGTTGTTTGCTTGCTAAGTCATTGACATTTTGTTCATAGTGATTTATACTCTCTTGTCAAAGATTAGTCATTAGAAACAACATGAGTGAACAAAGCAAAAATTTTGCTTCGGAAGTTGACTTTCAATGACTTTATCCACAATCTGGTCTTATTTTCAGGTTAATTTAGATATACTACGGGATCGATTAGCAGAAGCTCATGCAGATCATCTCGAAAGAGGGTGTAGATTGAAACCCAAGTTTTGCCTTGAGACTAGATTTGGCTTAACTGCGTTGTACATCCTTTGCCAGGATTGCAGTACCTTTGAGATAGTCATTTAGCTTCCTTCCTGTTCTAGCGGCTGCATGCTTCATGGGCGCACCAGGCGTCTCTGGTTCATTAGTTTTAGTTTCGTTCTTGTGTCATGCTTCCATTTTATCTGAATCATATCTCACCGCACAACAGTTCAAGGTTTGGCTATTTAGTTTCAGTATATTACAGTGAACAGAAGAATCTTGTCTCCCCTCGTCTCTCCTTACTTTTTTTATTGAATTTTTTTTTTATCTTGTATGTTTTTGCGATATTTTATTCACAGCCATTTTCTAGGTTCAGACTTTAAATAAATATTTTTAAAACATCATATTAAATATGGTACCATAAAAAAGAAAATATTAAAAAAATATTTAATAAAATTCTCAAATTTTATATAAATATAAACTATCTATATCCTATAATAAAAGTAGTGTTTGGAATAAAAAACCAGCTAAACTACACATTAATTCACTTAATTTTTACGGAACGCTACACTATATTTTGGATAGTTTTATTTATGAATTTGACCTAATATTTCACGCTTCTTCTCCATGATCGAGATCCTTCTCTATCGTCCATTGTTCGCAATATAACTAATATCATCTCCTTATTCCTTCTCAGCTTAGTTTTTCCTTGGAGTTCCATTTTGAAATTAACAAAATTCAAATAAAAACTTTTAACATTATTTTAATCCAATAATGTAATCTCCACCGTTTAACCATGGTAGGAACAATATGTAGTGCTCTTCTTCTCCTTATCAACCTCTCCACCATTCGGATATGAAGAAAAGTATTCACACATTGATGAATCACAGGGTTCAAAAATTTAGGTTTAAAGGAAAGTTTCAGGGACTTTTGCATATATTTACTCAAAAAAATTGAACAACTTTAGATACAAAACGACTGAATTAATGATAAAAACAGAACCAAAGACAAAAGCGAGTGACCAAAACGTAACCTTTGGCTAACGAATTTGCAAATTTGCGAAAAAAGCTAGTCAGAATGTCGGATAGTCTTCTACACTTAAGAAAAAATCGATTAGAATACGATAAAGGCCCGAGGAAATTGAAAAAAAAATTATGAATCATCCACCAGTGAATACCCATCTCAGTAATCATACATATCTCGCACCATCAATAGACCAATACCTGCATCACTCAACATAATCAATGCTCCATTTGCCACCAAAGAAGAACATATACTGTAAAAGAATTAATCACAAAAATGAAAAATCCCCTCATCTCCGAGTATATGGGGCACATGATAATCTACATCAACCCTAAGAATTCAATTTTTTCGTATGCATCAGTTGGATGAACATTAATTGATGTACACCAATCTGAACAAAAGAAGAGTACTTCACCCTTCATCGTCCATTTCAAAACTTCGAAGCTGGTACCGTATGCTCCGTTGCACCAGCTGATATTACGAATCATCAAACTGAAGCCGCCGACAGCTACACATAAAGAGAATTATAGCTGCTGGAACAGCCATGCATTTGGCTCCAAGTCATAGTTTGCCGAATGATGAACTTTTAGAAATGTATCAACAACAAATCGAAGCTCAGAACAGCTCCTCGGAATTGAACTTGTTCCACGCTTCCTATTTAACATGGATACAAACGAAACAGTGAGGAAGAATATATCATGGAAAGAAATGCGGCACTGTTATCCATCTAACAAAAATGTAAAATAAAAATGGCAACCAGTAAATTGTGGGTCTACTATAAATTTGGACACCAAGAGTAAAGTACCTTGAGCAAGTCAAACACCTTCTCTGAAACATATTTCTGCTGAAGATTGGCACCTTTTTGCTGGACTTTATCAGGATGGATGCAAAGCGTCGCCTTTCTGTAAGCCTTTTTAACAGCCGCAGCGGTAATCAAATCCGTCAAAGAAACAGGTTGCCATCCACATTCAGGCCAAAGAACCTAATCATCAAATAACACTAGTTGTCATGAAATTTGTGCTATTCAAATAAACAATGATGAAGAGAATCAAATATGAGATCAAAAATAAAATCCATCACCAAATTTGATCGAAATTACAGCAGTACTACTTACCAAAAATGAAACAATTCCAATGGCGGGGAGAAAAAAATTAAAACTTTCGGATGAGCCATCAGACATAAGTACTTGCAGGAATAATAGCGCTCATTCTCGAGCATCAAGTGTTAGAAATACAATTAGCATCCTCAAATAAAAATCTACATGCCCTAGAATTTGAGAATGATAAATTGTGAAGCAAGTTCTAGCAGGACATAGTAGAAAAGAAAGAGTTAGAGACGGGATACTGGGATCAGTATTGCTTTTTTAGATACTATTACTGCTATAGCCCATAGTCAGCATTATTAGCTATGTAGGATAATACGGCTTGTATATTATGTAAAATACTTGTAAATTATGTAAAAGACTAAGAGTTATCTGTTAATAGGATTAGAAGTCTTTTATTATTAGGATTTCTAGTTAGAGATAAATTCTTAAGGACTCTATAAAAGAATTCTATGTTGTAACCCGTTCTATGTTGAATAACAGAACACTCTTTCTTCTGTTTTCACTACTTTCTACATGGTAACAGCTTGGGTTTCGATCTTTTAAATAAAAACCCTAGTCGATGGCCATCTCAATGACTCTTCCAGTTGTTATTACCTGTCATAGATTGAATGGAAATAATTATTTGGAATGGTCTCAATCTGTCAAGATTTTTATCTCAGGGCGAGGCAAATTGGGCTATCTCACAGGGGAGGTTGACAAGCCTGCGGCTACTGCTGCTGGATATACCAAACGGACGCAGGAAAATAGCCGTGTGATGTTTTGGTTGCTCAATTCTATGGCTCCCAGTTAGTCAGAAATTTTCTCCTTTACCAAACAACGGCTGAAATCTGGAGTGTTGTCCAAGAAACCTATTCCAATACAGATAATATCTCGGAGTTGTATGGGATTGAAGGTCAGGCATCGGTTCTCAAACAAGAAGGAATGTCAGTCACCCTATACTATAATACCCTCAATGCCCTTTGGCAGCAGATAGACCTTTATGAGCAGAATGAATGGGAGACACCAACCGATGCTGCCTTGTACAGAAAAATTACTGCACAACGCAGAATTTTCCAATTTCTTCATGGGTTGAATAAAGAGTTAGATGCAGTTCGTAGTAGGATTCTTGGCAGCTCCCCTCTTCCTTCGATTAGAGAAGTTTTTTCTGCAGTTAAGAAGGAGGAGAGCAGGCGCACAATGATGCTTCCTGAATCTTCTTCCCATGAAGGATCTGCTCTTCTCACTCTGACAATTTCTACTAAAAAAGGTCAGCCCTAGTGTGATCATTGCAAGAAACCAGGCCATTCCAAGGAGAAGTGCTGGAAGCTTCATGGTAAACCAGTCGATTGGAAGCCAAGGTCTTCTAGAGATGCACAGTCCCATTTAGCTTTTGTCTCTAGTGTTGCAAGTTTCACTAAGGAACAGATAGAAGATCTTTAAAAATTGTTTAGGAAATTTGCATGCCCTGGTGAGGCAAATTTGGCCATGAAAGAAACCGAAGGTACCTCTTTCCCTACAACCCTTTTATCTGCACAACTTACTCCAACTTGGATCATCGACTATGGGGCGTCTGACCATATGACTGGTAACAGGGAGTTGTTCCTTAAATACTCAGCATCTTCTTCTGGTAGATCTATTAAAACTGTTGATGGCTCCCTTTCTCAAATTCAGGGCAGTGGTCTATTAGTATTAATGAAAATCTGTTGCTCCATGATGTCTTATTTGTCCCAAATCTTGCCTGCAATCTTATATCTGCTAGCAAGCTTTCAACAGATTTAAAATGTTCCACAACTTTTAATGCTTCTGGTTGTGTTTTGCAGGCAATGGACTCGAAGACAATGATTGGCAATGCTAGTTTGCACAATGGCCTCTATGTTCTTCATGGCACTCCACCCTCTTCTACCTCTCAATCTCCTTGTTCATTTACAACTTTAGGACAAAATGATAATGTTTTATTGTGGCATTTTAGGTTAGGTCATCCTAGTTTTCAATATCTTGCAAAATTGTACCCTTCTTTATTCATCAATAAAAAGCCAAGTTTATTTAAATGCCATATCTACCCTCTTGCTAAACAAACCAAAGCATCCTACTTGCCATCTACTTATAAACCATCTCACCCTTTTTCTTTGATCCATAGTGATATTTGGGGCCCCTCTAGAGTGAAGAATGTTGATGGTTGTAAATGGTTTATTACTTTTATTGATGATCATAGTAGGACTACTTGGACTTATGTGATGAAAGAAAAGTCTGAAACTGAAAGCATTTTTTAGAGATTTTACACCATGGTTCTTACCCAATTCCATACTAAAATCCAACTGTTTAAATCTGACAATGGTAGTGAATTTTTTGCTAGGTCTTTGGGTGATTCTTTTCGAAAAAGGGAATAGTTCATATTAGTTCCTGTGTTGATACTCCACAACAGAATGGAGTTGCAGAGAGGAAAAACCGACACCTTCTTGAAGTCACTCGATCCCTTTTATTTACCAGTAATGTTCCTAAGTACTTGTGGGGAGAGGCTTTGTTAACTGCCACATATTTAATCAATCGCATGCCCAGTAAGGTTTTGAAATTTCAAACCCCTCAATCAATTTTCTTGGAAAGTTATCCTCACTTTAAGCTTCTTTCTTGTACATTACCTCCTAAGATTTTTGGTTGTACAGTTCTTATTCATAATTCAGCCACTAATAGGTCCAAGTTAGATCCTAGATCTGTAAAGTGTGTGCTGGTAGGGTATTCTTCACTTAAGAAGGGCTATAAATGCTATCACCCCCATCTCAATTTTTTTTTGTTACTATGGATCTTGAAGTCACTCGATCCCTTTTATTTACCAGTAATGTTCCTAAGTACTTGTGGGGAGAGGCTTTGTTAACTGCCACATATTTAATCAATCGCATGCCCAGTAAGGTTTTGGAATTTCAAACTCCTCAATCAATTTTCTTGGAAAGTTATCCTCACTTTAAGCTTCTTTCTTGTACATTACCTCCTAAGATTTTTGGTTGTACAGTTCCTATTCATAATTCAGCCACTAATAGGTCCAAGTTAGATCCTAGATCTGTAAAGTGTGTGCTGGTAGGGTATTCTTCACTTAAGAAGGGCTATAAATGCTATCACCCCCATCTCGAAATTTTTTTGTTACTATGGATCTTACCTTTTTTGAACAGAACCCTTACTTTACTAAGGCTGCAATTCAGGGGGAGACTTGGGATGATTTTCAGCCTTCTTACCAACACCAAGTAACTTCTCCTAGTTTTTCTATACCTCCAGACTTTTCATTCACTCACTCCACAAATCCACCCTTGTTGCCTACAACACCTTCAGATTTCTCACCTATATCTTCTTTACCAATCCCTTCACAAACACCAGCAACTTCTCAAGATCCTTCCAAACCACCTACTCCTCCCAAACAACTTTTGACCTATACAAGGAGAAAGAAAACCATACTCGAGGCCATCTTGCAATCTAACACTTGCCGAGAATTGGATTTGAGTCCAATTGCCAAATGGAAGATGAAGGAAATTTGATCAGTGAGTCTACTACTCCTAATCTTGATGATTTTCCTATTGCTATTAGAAAAAGAGTTGGACAGTGCACTAAACATCCTATCCAGAAATTTGCTGCTTACAGTTCTTTGATGCCATCTTTTAAAGCCTTTACAGCAAGTTTAGATGGAAAAAAAATCCCTACAACTGTTGATGAGGCACTAAAGCATCCTAGGTGGAGAAGGGATGTTGAAGAAGAGATCAGTGCACTTGAGAAAAATGGTACCTGGACAATAATAGATCTTCTCCAAGGTAAAAAACCTGTCGGTTGTAAATGGGTTTTTTCTGTGAAATATAACTCTGATGGTAGTGTGCAGAGATATAAAGCAAGGCTCGTGGTTAAAGGGTATACACAGACCTATGGGATTGATTATACTAAAACTTTTGCTCCAGTGGCAAAACTCAACACTGTTCGAGTTCTGTTAAGTCTTGCTGTCAACAATGATTGGAACCTGCACCAACTTGATGTCAAGAATGCATTTCTTAATGGGAAGTTAGAGGAGGAAGTTTATATGAAGGTCCCACCTGGTCTGAAATCAGTTGAAGGAAATCAGAAAGTTTGTAAGCTCAACATGTCACTTTATGGTCTAAAGCAGTCCCCTCGAGCTTGGTTTGACAGGTTTACTAAGGTTATTCTAAAGAAAGGATATAGGCAGTCACTAGCCGATCACACACTCTTCATTAAGGTAACTTCAAAAAATAAAAGAGTTATCTTGATTGTTTATGTGGATGATATAATCTTGACAGGGGATGATGATGAAGAAATTAGCTACTTGAAGAATCTTCTGAATAGAGAGTTCGAAACAAAAGACTTAGGGAAGCTTAGATACTTTCTGGGCATGGAGGTTGTAAGGTCAAGTAAGGGGCTGGTGATTAATCAAAGGAAGTATGTCCTTGATTTACTAAATGAAGCTGGAATGCCGGGGTGTAAACCAGCAGATACACCAATGGAAGCCGACTTGAAATTTACTAAGGAAACATGCTTTTTAGTTGACAAAGACAAGTTTCAGAGATTAGTGGGAAAATTGATCTATCTATCACTAACCAGGCCAGACATTGCTTTTCCAGTAAACGTGATAAGTCAGCATATGACCAATCCCAATGAAGAAGAACACATGGCAGCAGCGAACAGAATTCTTAGGTACTTGAAGAAGACTCCTGGACACGGTTTATTGTTTAAAAAGACACATGACAGATCTGTGAAAGTATTCACTGACTCTAGCTGGGCTGGAGAACTCACTGAAAGGAGATCAACCCGTGGCTACTGCACTTTTGTTTGGAGAAATCTCGCGACTTGGAGAAGTAAGAAGCAATCAGTTGTCTCCAGAAGCAGTGCAGAAGCAGAATTCCGAGCTTTGGCACTAGGGATGTGCGAAGGAATTTGGTTACTTAAGTTACTAAAGAAGTTAAACACAGACCAAGAAAATAAGTTTGAGGTTTTGTGTGATAACCAATCGGCTATTCAAATTGCTAGGAATCCAGTTCAACATGATAGAACAAAACATGTTGAAATAGACAATCATTTTATTTCAGAAAAAATCAACAATGGGGTAGCTTCTTTGTCATACATCCCTACAGAAGGACAGCTAGATGATGTACTCACAAAAGCCTTACCCAAATCAGTTTTTTGATGAGTTCTTATCCAAGCTAGGACTATACAACGTATACTATCCAGCTTGAGGGGGGAGTGTAGGATAATACGGCTTGTATATTATGTAACAGACTTGTAAATTATGTAAAAGACTAAGAGTTATCTGTTAGTAGGATAAAGACTAAGAGTTATCTGTTAGTAGGATTAGAAGTCTTTTATTATTTGGATTCCTAGTTAGAGATAAATTCTTAAGGACTCTATAAAAGAGTTCTATGTTGTAACCCGTTTTATGTTGAATAACAGAACACTCTTTCTTCTGTTTTCACTACTTTCTACAAGCTAAAAGGCCACAAATGCACCATTATAGGAAGGTTTAACAAGATGCTTATCCAATTTCTAGGAAACAAAAATTTAACTAAAGCGTCAGCAGCACAAGATCATTTTGCAGAGAATAGAGTTCAGTCCAATCTCTTTTCCAATTTTGAGTTCTACTTAAAATCAGCATCACATGTACAGGTATATCCATTTGGACGTATCAGCACTGCATTGTGCATGAGGAGTTTAGCAACTTAAATAGGAGGTTATCAGAAAAAGGATAAGAGCTCAGTCACAAGGAGGTTATTATGTTTGAATTCAATTTTGTTCCTCCAACAACAATTTTGTAGTTTGCCTTTAAAGCCATCTACTGCATGTACAAAACATCTCGAAAAAAGCATATCAGACGGTTGAAATGAGTCGATAAAATGAGAACTATGCAGAAGGAAAACATAGTGATATGGTTGTTAGCACATCAAAACTGCAAGAGAACAAAAAAATTGAATAGTAGCAAGTAATAAAACAACATACATATTGCAATGTTGATAGCAGAGCACGCAAATTCCCCTCTTTCCCAGCAGCCCATCTCTTGATCTCAACATCTAGTGTTTCAGAAATTCTCTGAAATAAGCCCATAAATCATTATTGGACAAAACAACAAAAGGAAAAAGTGTTGCAGATGCATGCATTGCATGTACAAGTAGAAAGTCACTCATTCACACACATTTGATAAATTCCAGACACATTATTACACTGCATATAGAAAGCATAACAGTATTTCTTTCAGCATATGTGCCATTATACATTCAATTACTTAAGAATCTAAATTAAACATCACATAGAGGTGATTTTAGGTTCATATAAGAAATTAATTTGCCACTCGTAACTCATCTCATCAGTGATACTACGACAACAACAAATGTTGACCAAGTTTTAACTTATCAATAATACCATTTTAAGAAGTCTCAGCAGAATCATATTCTAGGATTAAATACTAGCTTATCATTTTTCCCATGTAAGTTTTATCTGTAAATCAAATCTACCCAATTTCTTTATATGTTGTTATAAAGTTAAAGTGATTGTGTAAACTATCATGGATTCAACTTTACAATTTAACTTCGATGCCAACTGAAGGTAAGATTGACAACCAGACCTACACACACTTGCAACACAAAATGTAATGCCAACGTACAAGGTACGTGATATGAGGGGTGGAGGGACCAGAGTAAAAAGTCCATTATGGTTGGACCTATTGAAAAATAAACTCCAACAAAAACACTTGAAAAAATAAAAAGATGAGGAAAATAATAGGAAGAAATATATATTTACTGCATCCACTCACATGTCTCTCAGCTTGTTCCCTTTGCACTTGAAGATCACGTTGATTTTTCTCGGCTAGCGCTTTTGCCTGGATATGCAGAACTCAATAGTAAACCAGGCTAGCAACCAATTTATAACGGGGCAGGAGGGCAAGGATAAATGAAATCATGAAACACAATACATACAGCACGCTCCTGAGTTCTTTGGTGGCGTTCCAACCGGGCTCTTCGTCTTTCTTCAGTTTCCCCTTCAACCTCTTGGAACTCACCAGATGAAGATGCAGCAGCTTACCAAGAGTTTAGTCAGTTATCAATTAAGGAGAAGAATAAACATGAAATTACAAATTATATAGATAATTATATCAGAATTTACAAATACCTCCAAAAAGAGAGCTGAGATCATCAACAATATTTGTAGTTGATGAAGCTTTCTTCATGCTAGACGAAGATCCAACAAGCGTTCTCCTAGTTACTTCAGGCCCTCCCTTGTTTTGTCCATCAAACACGAGGATCCTGCGCAGAGCAGCGTGATTCGGAGTTAGATACTAGACACCCAACGCCTGCATCTTAAATCGAACACAAATACAATATGACATGACCTTAGGTTCTCAAAGCGTTAGATCTTGGCCTTGGTGCCTTTGCTTGGTCGAGAACCCATACTAAAAAGGATTCAAGATCATTATCATTATATTCTTTGGCTTGCCCTTGCGAGGATAGCGGCTGCTCTTTCTCGAGCCTCTGCGGTTGCTCTATCTCGAGCCTCTGCAGTGACTCTTTCGCTCTATGCTAAGCGTCGGCTTCGGCTTTTCTTTGCTGCTGAGTTCTCTCCGTGCTTCCCTCTCTCTTGCCTCCCTTTTCTCACAGCCTGCAGCAGCTCTTTCTCGCTCTTTCTTTTGCCTCAAGAATCGCTCTTTCACAAGCTTCAGCTTGCGCTCTCTGACTGCAGCCCTTTCCACACGCTCTCGAGCTTCAGCGAGTTGCCTTTTCAATGAAGCCCGTTCAGCTCTGGCACGAGCCTCGTGTTTGCTCTTTGACGTGCTTCTCTAGTAGCCCTTTCAACAGCTTGTCCGGCCCTTTCCCTCTCCATCTCCCGACTCGCTCCCTCTCTTTTCAAGCCTTTTTGTTCTCTCTCCTTCTCCTCCCTTTTCCCTCTCCATTTCACGTCTCATTTTTCTCTCTCTTCCTCCTCCCTTTCTCTTTGTTGCCTCTCATGCTCCAGTCTCTCTTTCTTTTCTCTAACTTCTCTATCAAAAGCATCTTGGTTAGCTCTCTCATCTTTATCCATTTGACCAGCTTCTTTAGTCCTAGTGACCTTCAAATTCTCTCTCTCCTCATTTCCTTGGCATGCCTAAATTTAGCCTCTGCTCTATCCATTGCCTCTTTCATGGCAGCAGCAGATGCAAAGAAGCAGCAGAATTTGTCTCAAAACCATCACGGGAAAAACTTGATCCGATCAACATTATTCCAAGCCCTACCCATTGCAAAATCTTGAGTTCATCAATTTGAGATGTAATAGAGATGCTTGCTTCAAAGACGGTGACCGAGAGCTCTGTGAGTCTTGAGTTGAATTCGGAAAGTGGAAAAAATCAACTACCTTCTTTTTTGCATTTTTGGAAGAAAATGAGCTTGTCGTTGTCTTTGGAAATCGTGGTGGTCTTGGAGGCGGGGGTCTTGAAGGGGGTGGAGTACTAGTAGGTTGTGTAAAGAGTGGAACCTCTGATGAGCCACACATCATCAGACGCATCAAAGTTCTCTTCAGATCTTGGAGTTGTATGAACTTGGGAACTAGTCTCATTAGAACCAACATTCGAGTATGGAGGAGGGCTAGTAGTTCGACCAACAGAGCTATGAAAATCAGTTGACATACTGGGCATGTCAAACACAGGTTGATTAGAGTCAAGAAAACCGTCCATAGAAGGCATCCTCTTCTTCGTACCATTCTCATGATCCCTGTCATTTTGCTCTTCAGTAGCAGGAGCTTGTGGTCCACTTGCAGTTCTTAAAGGGCTTCTATTCTTCCCTCTCTTATTGATCCCAGATGACATGGGAGGAACAGCTTGTCCAAAACCATCAAGAGGATCAATATCATCAAATATTCCCCCAGTACCAAATGAATTCTCCACTTTTGACTTCCCAAATCCATTAGGTTTACTCATTACTTCAGAGGGGTCAGTAAACAACCCTGTGGATGAATCTGCTGGGTCATGTGTTGCTTTGAAGACACCAAAAGGATCCTCCATCATATTGGAGGCAGTCTTGCTTGAATTTGAGGCTGGTCCCTGAGACTGGCCGGCCTCTGAAGTTGATCTGCCATAGGATGAGGACAATTCAGCTAATATTTAAGAAGAATAGACAAATAAGACCGCAAAGGACAGATATTGAACTGAAAAGAAAGATACATCATCTGAAGCTTCATTACAAAGAGCTTAGGGTCCAAATTTATCAGAACATATTTCTTCACATTTAAGCTAGCATTGATTCCAATTAAACACAGTAGGAAGTACTGTAACAAAAAAAAGTTCTATTTCTTCTGTTTATTTACCTCTGCCATATATGGCGACAGCTAAAACACTGTGAATGATAACAATCAATTCAAATGGTTTCCAAACTCATAAGAAAATCTCAAAAGTTTCTGGCAGTACCTATTGTCCCATCTTAACTCTAGCACCAATGGAAAACCAACAGAATGATAACTAGCAAATGAATTTAATCTAGGAAATTTGCCACCTTAATGAAAACAGAAATAAACAGAGGATGACAAGCATTCTTCAAATATGTGTAGAGGTAGGGAAGGGAAGATGAGAACAATGCATCCAATTCAGTATACATGTGCACTGTATTGTAATTAAAAATACCAAAACACAGTCATACGCAAGCCGTCCGGATCGTAAACATAGGTTGTTATAGTGGTTGCAGCTCCAAATGAGAAAGACCCTCAAATCTGTGACTGAATTAATGTGAATATCTTCCCTTCCATAGTGGGAAAAAATAATTGAAAAATCCAGCACAGTATTTATATTTTATAGCACATCAAACTCTATTAGATGATCATACAAGATCAGATCATTGACAGTGTTAATTAGATCCAGTAAAGTGTACCTTCTTTCGAAGAGAGTTAATTGTAGCTTTAATTGAATTAAATATATTAGGAAGAAGCTATGCTATACAGTTGAGAAACCAAACAATAAAGAGCAACTAATTGATAAATAATTCTAGAAACACCAAGTCATCTTAGTCAAGCATGTAACTTTTTTGGAAAAACAATTAACATTTCATTATTTAAAACACATAAAACCAGTAAAAAAAACCTTGATTAAACTCTTACAGCAAACAAGAACTGATCTTAACTACAAAGATACGTATTAAATATGTTAATCTCGTTGAATGTATTGCTCCAGCCCCCAAGTGCATGCTAGATGCCAAAGCCACAGCCAAGTCTCAGAACTTACTCTAGATTGCAAATTTAAGCATTTATGCAAAAAATATCGTAAATTGCCAATACTCTTTAATATATAAAGCCAGCACGAATACCTAAATTGAAGTGTCCGAAGGATGCAAACACTCACACGTAACATAGAAGTGGTATATCATACATTTATTTCAAACTCAAAGCCTTATGAACCGGAAGATACCTTGCAGAAGCTGCAGAGCTACTCTGACCGAAACCAGCAAGCAAATCATCAAATAAAGGTGCATCTTTTTCGCTCTCACTCTCTCGCTATTCGCCTTCACCTCAGTCTCTTTTCTCCCCAGATTCCCAAGCAGATCATCAAACGGCAAACTATTCATCGACTTATGCTTACGCGGAGACCCCGAGACCTCAAAAACGTCGTCATTCTTAGCACCCGATATTGCAGAAGAGCTCTTGATCCCTGGCAATCCATCGAAAAGATCGTCATCGTATACAGGCTTGTCAAAAACCGGCGGCTTCGTGTCCTTGAAAAAGGAGTCGTAATCGAACGACGACATTTGCGCGCTTGCAACTCGAGACTCGGAGGAGTACTTACGCTGTCCGCCGTAGGCGTCGTTAAACAGGATCCCGTCACGGTCCTGGTCATCGAAAATGGAATTGGACGTTGATTTGGTGTTGCCGTATGAGGACCGGGTAAAATCGGATCCGAACCCGTAATTGGAACCTGAAGAAGAGCTTTTAGGAGGTGCCATCGGGGCCGACTTCCCTTGGGGTTTGATCCCAAAATCTTTGGCTAATAAATCAGGAAAATCATCCATTTCAACTCGGATTCGTGGAAAGAATCGGCGGTTTTAACTAATGTCGTCGCCGATTTACCGAATCGCTTTCACCCCTTATTGCTGAGAAAGCTTAGATCTGAGCAGAACAAAAAAAAATGGAGAGTGAGGAATCAATTGTCAAAGATAGGAAATATTAACAATTTTAATTTATTGATTTTTATTTGAAAATAATAATGGGGAGAGCGAGGGAGGGAAAGAAGGGGACGAGACGTTTTGGCTGTTTAGCTTTCTTTTCTTTTCTATTTTCTCCTCCTCCTCAACGGCTTTCCACTATCATGTTTCTCTGCTAAATACTGGACCGATTTTTAATTTGTATTATTGTAAATTATTTTTAGGCTTAACCGTTAAATAAATGCTCTAACTATATTTTTTTAATTAAGTGTTTAAATTATTTTTTTAGATTAAATAAACATTTAATATTTTATTTCGTAACTCATTTAATGTATTCCGTTAATTTCTATCGATAAAAAAAAGTGTCTGAAAATTTTAAAATTATATTAAAAATAAATAAAATTACTTAATTTTCAAAAAAAATTAAATTTTTTAAATTTCATAAAACAGGCACAAATTCTAAAATCTTTTAACTCCCAAAACTTAAATCCCACATCTATCCCCTCTCCTATATACAAATTGTTCAAAATAAATTATGACATCTACCTCTAACGATTAATTACCTTACTCATCTCACCCTAACCGTTAAAATATATTTGATCGGTAAGATTGTACCCCGTGATATTTCTAACAAGAAAAATGTATATTATTTTAATGAGAAGGATAATTAGTAT
>JAGYYJ010000593.1:0-18367 GCA_019671005.1 Hibiscus mutabilis
TTTAGAGTTGATGCGCATTCAATGCGATTGAAGCTCATTCCTAGTCCTTTCTCTATGCAACACAGTAGTACAAGATGTCTCTTGTGATTTAAAGGAAGAGTATTCTTGGGTTGGTTTGAAAAGAGCAGTAGTGGAGTATGCTGCTAGTTGTTTGGTGTGTCCATCGAGTTAAAAAATTTGAACATTAGTTTTCTATTTGGGTTAATGCAAGCTTTGTACAAATTTTAGAATGGAAAGTATCATACCCATGGATTTTGTGGCGAGTTTGCCTTGTACTTTGGCCAAAAAAATTCTATGGGTGATTGTTGATCATTTTACGAAGTGTGCACATTTCACGGCCGTGCATATGATGTATACATTGGATAAGTTGGCGGAGATGTATATCGCTGAGATTGAAGTACATAGGTTCCAAGTCTATTATATCGGATAGAGATTCTCACTTTACGTCAAGGTTTTGGAAAAGATCTGAAAGCTTTGCGTCGAAGCTTAATTACTGGTACCTAGTATCCATCAGACGGATAAACCAATCTGACGTGTTATTGATTTTGGAGGACATATTCGTTATTGCATCATTGAGTTTCGAGACATTAGGAGAAGCAAGCTTTCGTTAGTAGAGTTTTCTTATAATATGATTGTATCGATCCAGTATACATATGGCTCCTGAGGAGCTCTTTATGGACTGGCCAGATGTAAGCCAGGGGATGCCACTTTGTTAGGTAGAGCGAGGAAGGAAAGCATGTCTTGGACCTGATTTGCTTGGGATTTAGTGCAAGGTGAAGCTTATTAGTGATCGTTTTAAAGGCAGCTTTGGGTGAGGCGTAAGTCTTGTGTGCCAGGATTTGAAGTGAAGGAGGTGGAGTTCATACGTAGGGATAAAGTGTGAAGGGTTCTCCTTGGAAAAGGTTGTGGTTGAGAGGCATAAGAGGTAAGTTAAGCCCTAGGTTCATTGGACCATATGAAGTGCTTGAGCATGTTGGTCAGTTGTTTACTAGGTTGAGATTACGGTAAATTGGGAAGAAGATACATGTTTTCCATATTAATACATGCTTAGAAATTATAAGTTAGATTAAATTAAGCATGTTGTGCAGTTGAGAAACAGATTTTGTCTAGTTGTCTTATGATGAGAGCATGTAAAGGTATTGGACTTTCCTATTAGTAGAGTTCTTCTCCAGTAAGACCATTGGAGTTGGTTAAGTGTTATGGCGACATGAAGAGTCGAGGAAGCCATATGGGAGATAAGGAGGATATGAAGAAACAATTCCTCATCTTTTCCCTTTGGTAAATTTTGGGGACAATATTTCTTAAGAAATGAGATTGCCAACACACACCCCCAAATATGGCGTAGGAGTCTTGGTGGTTTTAGTTGGTAGGTTCGGATCGGGGAACGGTTTGGCGTTTAAAAAATACATTTCAAAGAAATAAATATTTTGAAATAGGAATGTCAAAGGATAAAAATTGATTAAAGCTTTAAAATGTTTAATAATTATATTAAGCGTTTTGGGTTAAAATTAAATCGATTTGAGTAATTGAAAAATTGGCATTTTGAATTTAGTGACCAAATGTAATAAATGCAGAAATTGTTTTTAATGACTAATTGTAAAGGGCCAACACTAAGAATCCTTAGAGCTAATTTTCCTTAAAAGAAACATTAGTGAGTTTCCGGCTCAAAACTTTCCTCATTTTCTCACCATTTTCTCTTCATTAGATTTCTAAAAAAATGATTGTTTTCAATAAGGACTATGTCAAGATTCCACTTTTGCTTTACAAAACCTTGTTAAAGATTCTTAAAATATTTCTCCCTAAAAATTTCATTTATTCATCAAAAGAAAGTTCGTCAAATTGTGGTGGAATGACTTCAAGGTAATTTTCTTTTCTACTCGTAAAAACTAAGGTTCTTTATTGATATTCCCTAGTGTTTGGCTTCTAATTGATGTTTTAATATCTTAGTTTTCTATTTAATTCTTAGAAGTGATCTTAATTGGTATCTTTGATATTTTGTAAAAAATGTTGGTTTATGAGTTAATTGTTTGAGATTCTTGATGGAGTTAAGTCAAATTTTGCTTGTTTAGAAACAATGTGAGATGGAATATTGTAATCAATCCAGAAACTATTCCATTGGCTATTTTCTATAGTGGTTTAAGGTAGATTTAGGAATTTGTTTGAAATCTTAATTGCTACGTATAAGGTAAGCTATGTTTTGGATGATCTTTGATGGTGTTAAGGCTGAAACGCGTTAGGTTGTGGCTGGATGACTTTGGTTGTTGATTTGAGTCAGTTACGTTGTTGCGGATGGTTTTTGTGTGCAATTTTATTGCATTAAAAGATATCAGAGGCTGGTGTTAGAATGCATTTTAATGCATTTTGCCTCCGTTTTGTGTTGCCAAACAGCGGAGAATCAAGCCTAGCTCATTTTATGAAGTTATCTCATTTCAAAGGCTTGGAACTCAACAACAAGCAAAGTGTTATGACAGGAGTGTATATGTGTTTCAGAAATGTTTTGTTAAATGCATATGAAAATCAGTAAGTAAATGTATTTTAAAATGTACATTGGCTATGCGACAATTGGAAATAAAGTATTAGATATAGTTTGCATGCCATTGGGTTTAAAGTGTATTATAGTATGTTAAGTTGATTGCACCACGGTCCTTAAGGAAAGCAGCTTAACTAGGATACTCAGGCTGTTGGATTATCACTTGTGATATGTGGTTTAAATAGGCAACCCAAGTTGATGGTGTACCTTGAGGAAGGATAGAGGTGAGCCTATTCATGTTAAGGTATGGTTTGGTATAAGTGAGTTTACTAGGAAATTCGTGTATCTAATGTGGTTTAATGGATCAATGGTTTATCTAATGGTCACTATATTTGCCAATATATGAGAAACAAGTGGAAAACTATATTTTTCTTATGGTTGTTATGCATGACATATTTTGAAAAAGAGTTTCAATTTTTTTTGGCTTTTATACACATGTTTTCAATGCATTGACAAATGTGGAAGAGTGGCACCACTAAGCATATGTATGCTTACGCTCTCATTCTTCTTTGTAGAAAAATAAGGATTATAGGAGCATTGGAGCGAGTAGATCCTAAGACACCTTTTGACATTGAGCATGGTTTTAGCTTAAATCTTTTGGTAATAAGGCACTGTGTTGTCCAAGTGTGGGGATTTTTATTTTGATTGTATTTGCTTTCAAGGATTGTATCTTGTTGGTTTTCGTATTGTTGTTTAGATTTATGATGTGTGTTGATGGCTTAATGCTTATTTTCAATTCGAGTATGTTGGTTGAAATGTTTAGGAAGCATGCCTATAGTTTATTCTTTCATTTCCAAAATGTGTATTTGATGGTTTGGTATGTTGTGAATGTGTGCCTAATATGATAAATTTGAAGTTGAGATTCTCCCATTTTGTTCTTGTTTTGTATGTATGCAATTAAATGTATTTGATCAATCGTTTTAGCTGAAATTGAACTTTGTGGGCATAGAAACCTAACTAATCAAGGGTTAGTAACCTTAAATCTAAAGTAAGTCCTTGTTATTTTCCAAATTTTGATTTAGTCCCTAAATTGCAAATTCATATAATTGGATATTGATTAGTATCTAATTTAGTAGTGATTTAACCGCTAAAATTGTAAACCATATGTTCTAAAGATTCATCTATATATGATAAAAGAAAAAGACCTAATTTGAGATGTTGGATTGGGTTTGCTACGAAAAACCTAATGTAGCTCACTCTGTCATTGTACCTAGAAGTGGCCAGGGTCAGGGTTACATGCAAAGCTTTCTTAAAAGAGGATCTTGCTATAAACTTCATTCAATGAGTTTGTATCAGAGTGAGAAATCAACGTGTGCCAAAAGTTTGATTCAATCTCCAAATCTGCCTTGTCGTCTCAGCTCACAGAGGATCCTCTATTGCTCCAACACTCATGTGCCTCAAAAAGTTTCCTTGAATGTACTAAGCAGCACTACTTTCCCCATTAAAATGCATCGAAATATAACAATTAAGTGTAGGCACCATAGCTCCCTAACTATATGCAAACTACTCCTAAATGCAACTATGTAGGCACATACACATCCGATGCTAAGTAAAAGAATTTGCACAAAATAGTTATCTACCTGATCATCATAAGTGAAGCATTCCGGTGGCCATTGCACCTAATCTGCTCTAGCTCCGTGGGTCTAGCATCCTCTTCTTTCGGTAGCTTCATAGCCATATTCACTTGTGATAGCCCATTATAGCCTTATGTTCTTTCGATAGGCAAGTGGCGCGATTTTATAAAAATCCTTTCGTCGTTTACATCCCAGTGGAGTCTTGTAGAAGTCGGAAGCTCTGCAAAGCATCATCCAATCGTGAAGACCGGTCTTTTCTAGTGGTGTGCCATTTTCTCCATAATATTTTAAGAGGTCGGTTGGAGATTTCAACGCCCATTCAGCTGAGGTGGTAGTGGTAGCATTCTATGGTCTGCTGTACCTCTTTGTCATTAACAACTTGGATTGGAATAAGAAAATGCTTTCTTTGTTAAGCTAATCAGCATTAGGTGTCCCAAATCTAGTAAGTATGTGCTTGTCAAAAAATTTCATCTGATCTTTGCATCACCATTTGGAAAAACATATTCCAAAACAACTAGAATATTGAGATTTCAAAAGAATTTGGAAAATATCACGTAAAATCAAACCCCAAACATCAAATAACTTAACATCATAATTGGTTGTTGTGGAATTTCATTGCGTATTGAAATTGAACTAGTGGCAGCAATGATCCACAATGTTGTGCAAACTAGTGAAATCTTTAAATAGCGATAGCCAACAAAATCGATTGAAAGAACTTTTGTGGCAGATTATCTTGCCACAAAATGAACTTCATATGGAGCATCATGACAATGCCGGTATTGGTAGCATCTCTTCCTCTACAGAACACAACAGCTTGATGTGTTGTCATTATGGAAGCCTTGAACAAATAAGGTTAGTTCTAGTATTTCGTTGCCTAAGTGAAGAAATCTCACCTTTACATTCGAGACAACCAATGGAGTCTTTCCACAAACTAAATAGTGACAAAATCTACATACCAAAGCATTTGCATTGATGGTGGCTTTCATCACGGGAATCGTCGATAACTCACCTTGATTTGCATCTTCACTACCAACTTCTAGTCTTCATAAGTAACTCATAACTAATTTTCCTGAACCCTTGTAGACCTTTATCTCTCAACATCAAACTCCAATAGTAAATCCATCGTATCGATGGTGGTTTAACATCATTATTCACAAAATGATATCTTAAAAGCGGAGCGATGCAATAAATATAAGTAACTTTTGCTCACGACAAGATATAGACAAAACATAAAGCAAAATTACAACCAATAACTTCCATTCTCTATGGTTTGTATAATTGATTGAGCCGGTTGGAACATTGGCGTAGTAAATAGCATAGAAATACCCATACATTTCTTTATGCGAGAATTGCATCAACAGAAATCACTTACGTCCACATCACTTCAAGGTGTGTTCCTAGCTTCTTCTTGATTTGATTGAATACATCCATACAGTACATCGTAAATAAAGTTTCCTAGTTTGCTCCCAGCAGTAAACATAAGAGCTTGAGATTTTAGAAAAATCTCTAATAAAGCATCTATAGAATCTTGCTTGCCCAAAGGGAAGTATGGATTCCCTTAGCATTCATCGATTGGAGCAATTTTTCAATAACGTCCACATAGCCTAATCAACTTCAACTACTATACTAGAAATTTGATGACCCAAACAACTCATTCCATGACCATAAAAATGACATTTTCCCACTTCAATAAGAGATTAGAAGTTCTTTGTATACATTTTGCAAGACTTTCTCCAGTTATCGACGCATTTGTTAAAATTATTCTCATAACCGAAACCATCCATAAATATTTTCAAAAGAATTGTCGATCATACTCGAATGTCTCGCCATCATGCATCGTTGAAATGTAAGCGAATGCATTACAAAGACGAAAGACATACGGTGAAAACAAAACATACCAAATGGACAAGTAAAAGTTTTATTTTCTATTAATCTTTTCTAGCGCAATAGAAATTTGATTGTAGCGAGAATACTTGTCCAAAAAGCGGTAGTAAGTCTTGCCGGTAAGTACATCTAGCATTTGGTCAATGAAGGAAATTAGAAATGAGTCGTTCTTACGTGGATGCATTAAGCGACGATAATCATACATATTCTCAGCTAGTGAGATCATGTAGGGATCAACTCATAGTTGTCATTACTCACAATAGTGATTCCCTTTTCCTTAGGACTGTGGGGCGGGTGACCCAATTACTATCGAAATAGAATAAATGATTCCGACATGCAGCCATTTAATGATTTCCTTCTTCATGACTTCTTTCATCTTCTTATTCACGTCTTCTTTGTGGTTCAATTGGCTGCTTGCTTTTGTCTTCTAGTTTTATTTTATGCATACATAAAGAGGACTAATGCATGGAAATCATGCTCCGGGGAAATATCTCTTTTGTGTTACTTGAGAATATTGACGATTTCTTTCTTGAGTACATCAACCATGCGGAGACAATAACTAGGATTGTGTTCTTGTCACAAAAATGCATATTGATGTTAGCGAGAGCTTAATTTTCATTCTAGAGTGAGCACATTCAATAGAAAACTAAATAGGTGTATGGTTGGCCAAATCTAAAGATTCAATCATCGAATTATCTCCGAACATCAACCCGTATGAGTTTCATAATCTTTAGAGATATCTTCAGTGATGTCAGCACAAAGTCTAGTAAAATAAGTATATTGTGATGATGCAATTCTTCGAATTAAATCTTCCAAAAAATATATATAATGGCGTTCTTAACATCTTTCCATGAGTTTGCTTAATGTATAAAAATATCTTCGTGATGTGGCTGAAATTCTCTTTAAAATAAGTATATTGTGATGATGTAATTCTTCAATTAAATCTTTATTTAAAATATCCATTATAATGACATTCTTCTTTATCTGTCACAAGAAACAAATCAAAGCATTACCAAAAGTAATTTGATCATTATAAACTCTGAGTAAGTTCTCACTTAGAAACATCAATAAGAGCTCTTCGGTTGCCAAAATAGTGATCCCGAGAACTATAGGAACCTCGTTTATGCCTTCATAGTCAAGTATATTAGAAATGCGCGAAAAATAAACTTATCCACATGAACTAAGCGTCTTTGATTTATGTGGGATGTGTTAGAGATCTATTGGCTAGTACAAAATGTCATTCAGTAGGTTTCATCTACCCAATGCATATCTTGTGTGAAAAATGAGTAAAGCCATAAGATTAATATTGATTTAAATCATGAGCATGCTAAAAAATGATTCTTAATAGAGCATGGAATAACAAAGCTTCAAAGGGACTTTCATTTTATGGGAAGTGTTTGTGAAGAATGCTTCTTACCCTTAATGAGCATAATGGTTTATCTGTTTAAGCTTAACACAACCTTTGGATAAATTTTTTTTCATGAATTTTCCATAATGAGAATTTGAGCAAGAGCATCCGTCAAGGAAATTTGTACCTTGAATTGGTGCAAAGTATCCTAGATTGAAAGCTGTCTATCATGTTCAGCATCCTTGAAGCATTGAGGAAAAGGTGGAGATGGAGTGCTGCGGACTCGTCAACACTTGTAGTTTGCTACGAAAACTTAGATTGCAATCGTGTGTTGCTGATATGCGGTAGGAAAGTCGATTCTTGAGTTGAAATTCCCTAAAGGCTCTAGACTCTTTAAGGAATGAGCGAAAATCTTGGTGAACTCATTCAAAACAACAAGTTTGAAGCAAATAATAAAACCAAAAGCTTAAGGAATAAATAGTTGACAACTTGAATCAAAATAGAAAGAAAAGGCGTTATTGAGAAAATATTGTCTTGGAACCCTCAGAATTATGGCTAATCGCCAGAAACTCCATCCGGGCTCCTAATCTCCCCTTAAGAAAGTAAACTTGGCAAAGAAAGGTTGTAGATGATTTCTGATTCTTGTCGCCCGAAGCGATGGCGGCTTGAACACAAATGTGCTTAACTTGCAAATCTTTCAAATAAACATTTATTGATTGAAATCAAGAATGAAAGTTGTGAATTACAATGAAGAGGAAACCTCCCTTTATAGCTAAGATGAAGTAAGGGAGAAAACCCTATGTATTTAACCTAATTCCAATGGTTGGGAGTAAACCACCAAAAGTGATAGGTGTAGCTAACCCAAGCCAAGTAAGCCTAACATTAACCTAATCTAACTGGAGATCTAACGGTCCCGAGATTCAACCCTTGTTTCTAATTATTTGAATGACATAAAATAAAACAAAGACCTCGTCCTTATTGAGCTGTTTAAATTCATTGAGCATTATAAATTGCTTTGGATGTTCAGATTTACCTGCGGATTCGTAACGCGAGCTTTATAATCTGCGGTAGAAATTTCTGCATGTGGTGTCTTCACTAAAATTGATACGTAACTTGAGTTTTACGATCATCAGTTGATGTGTTTCAAGATGCGTTGAAAAAAGAAATGAATCGTTAACTCTAAGAATACATGTTGATACAGAAGCGATCAGTTACTGAGGTTGTTGTAAGTTGGTGACAGGTCGGACTTGCGAAATATCTCAACCTCTTGTCAGAGATGATCGACACTTGGCACCGAAGGGCTTGTAGACCCTTGTTCAAGAGTCTTGTATTGTTGAGTGTAAGCAGTGTAGATTGTCTTGACTTTTCTCTAAGTAATTAGACCATGTGGAAAAATCAACTCATCATGTCAAGAGATTCTATCTTGAGCCACAATATAATATCATTCCACTTCCTCAAAAGGATTCGTCTCGAATATGAAACATCAAAAGGAAAAAAGATTAGCAACATTAAAAAGAATAACTCACATTAAACTCACGGTAGATCAATGCGATAAAATTATCATTGATGAGCTCTAGAAATTAAAGGTACATCCGCCGTGGATCAGGTTTAGTCTTCCTTTTTTACTGAGAAATGCGTTCCTTACACCTGTATGGACCCCAAACCCAATCACTTTGGGTTGAATAGAACGTTTCGCCCAGCTGTTGGCTTTAGTGACATTAGATTGGTTTATCTTATCTATTCGTTCTTTGACCTTGGTGTGAATAGTTTTGACTATGTCAACTTTTCTTTCTCACCATCTAAAACGCAAATGTTCTCAATAGGAAAAGGCTCATGATCAAGAGGTAGTCAAAGGTTAAAACCATAAGCTATTTCAAATGGAATTATCAGTAGAGGAATGAATGGATCTGTGTAGAAAATTCAACAAGAAGGATGAGACATTCTTCCCAATTAAATGCATTCTTTACCTATACGTGGGTAGTGCTCCCAAAATTCAATTCACTAGTTCGGTTTGGTTTGAGGATGACAAGTGGTTGAAAAAAGGCCCTTGGGTGCGGGAGCCTCGGTCACCATCGGCTGAACCAGGCACTGGGCTGCGGGAGCCTCGGTCACCATCGGGGGAACAAGGCCCTTGGGTGCGGGAGCCTCGGTCACCATCGTGCTGAACCAGGCACCGGGCTGCGGGAGCCTCGGTCACCATCGGGCGGAACCAGGCACTATGGTGCTGGAGCCTCGGTCACCATCGGGGGAACAAGGCCCTTTGGTGCGGGTGACTCGGTCACCATCGGGGGAACTAGGCCCTTGGGTGCCGGAGCCTCGGTCACCATCGGGGGAACTAGGCCCTTGGGTGCGGGAGCCTCGGTCACCATCGGGTGAACCAGGCCCTGGGCTGCGGGAGTCTCGGTCACCATCGGCTGAACCAGGCACTGGGCTGCGGGAGCCTCGGTCACCATCGGGGGAACAAGGCCCTTGGGTACGGGAGCCTCGGTCACCATCGTGCTGAACCAGGCACCGGGCTGCGGGAGCCTCGGTCACCATCGGGTGAACCAGGCCCTGGCTGCGGGAGCCTCGGTCACCATCGGCTGGAACCAGGCACTGGGCTGCGGGAGCCTCGGTCACCATCGGGGAACAAGGCCCTGGGGTGCGGGAGCCTCGGTCACCATCGTGCTGAACCAGGCACCGGGCTGCGGGAGCCTCGGTCACCATCGGGCGGAACCAGGCACTATGGTGCTGGAGCCTCGGTCACCATCGGGGGAACAAGGCCCTTTGGTGCGGGTGACTCGGTCACCATCGGGGGAACAAGGCCCTGTGGTGCGGGAGCCTCGGTCACCATCGGCAGGAGGCAGGCCCTAGGGTGCGGGAGCCTCGGTCACCATCGGCGTGCCCCGGCGGTCTCCGAGTCTCGTGAGAAATTCGCGCGAGGCTAAAGGCAAAAAGACCTCCCCACCCAGTCCCCTCCCCACTCCCTCCATGGGGAATGTCAATATCACTAATGTCTCGGTCGGGTTCCTAGGTGGATGGGCGTCATCGCCCCACCACCACCTCCGGATAGGTTCACGGTGGATGGCCGTTAGGACTAAAATCGTGATCGTCCTCACCATTCGAACAACTTGAAAACACGGTGACGATAAAACGACATGCCTCATTTAGGGTGGTTAAGGGAACAAGGCCCTTGTTGCCCCATCAAAAGAGCGACCTACGAGGCCCAACGGTGCGGAGGCATGCACTTCACCCCGGCACCATCTAGGCTCTCGTGGTGCAAAGCCTCGACCCTACCGTGCTTGGAAGAAAAGTGTCCCCTTGTATTTCTAACTTTGTAATTGATGACTGCATTTGTAGCTAATGAAATACCATCTTTCAAAAAAAAAAAACCCTGGTGCGACAGTAAGCACCCATGACGGGCGGCCACAAAGGCCCTCGATTGTGGGAGGAAGGCACACCATCGCAGAGAGCAGGCCTAGGGAAAGGGGGCAAGGCACACCATCGCAACATGCAGGCCCACGGGTGCGGGCATCCCACGCACACCATAGGTGGGAGGAAGGCCATAGGGTGCGGGTGCTCAGACACCATCGGGCAGAACAGGGTCCTTTGGGGCGGCAGCTGCACACCATCGGTGGGAGGGGCAGGTCCTAGGTGCGGGGGTCAATAAGCATCGGGCAGTGTCAGGCCCTAGTGCTGGGCCTCGCTTACACCATCGGCCGGTGTCGGCCCTAGGGTGCGGCAGCATCGCACAACATCGTGGGAGAGCAGGCCCAGTGTGCCGGAGGGCTCGCACACCATCGGGGGTCGGCCCTGCGTGGCCACCATTCGGGTCTTCGAGAGAAGGTGTCCCCATTTCAGACATGCCAATGTCTCACCGGAGCAGAGCTGGAATGTTTTTTAGCTCTTTAGGGGTAGTGATCACGGCCCCCGGCACCCCGCTGGGGTGTCGGGCCTCAGCCTAAGTGCGAGTGGGCGCCAGGCGTGGGTGTTAGCCCCATCTATTCCATTCTGTGGGCTCGTCGGGAAAATTCGGATTCTGGCCAAAATTCGAATGAATGGAATCGATGGGGCTGGAAAATCGGAACAGAAACTTCCTCCGGGCATGCGTCGCCAAGGGTAGGATGAGTAGATGTCTGTGCTTTGCCGAAAAAGCTCCCTCTGGGTTCCCTATATCGGGCAAGGTTTCTCTAAGGCGGCTCATGTAGCTCTGCAAGTTCATTGCCCTGGCCATGCTGTTTCATTTAGGTGCCCACCGTGACCTGAATGAGGTAACCACGAGGCTTTTGTTTTGTCGCCGCATGATCTTGTTGGCTCTGTGCTGCTTGCCGGGACCCGTCACCCAGTACCAAGTCCCTTTGAGGCAGCAGCCCACTGGGGGTGCGGAAGTAGACCATCTAATGTTCATGCACTTGGCAAGATCGAAGCCTCGTCGGGTACTGTTGCCCAACCATCTCACCCTTGCAAGCAGTCGGCCATCATGAGCCCCAAAAAGCCTTTTACCCCCTCCCAAATGGCGTCCCAGGCTGGTTGCCATCCCCCTCCCTCACGAACCCAGAGATGGTGGCCCACTGGTTGCCTTCTCGGGGTCAGTCGCGCGGATTCTCGTGCCTAGCGGTTTGTGTTGTGCCCTCGCTCATTGTTTCCTCCGCTCCTCGATCGGTAATCGTTCGTGTGGGTTGTGGACCGGTGGGCGTAGGTGCTGCTACTCAGACGCAATGGGCATTGTGCCCCAGGGTGTTACGAGATCTGTGTTTCTACCCCAATCGATGGAATTTCGGATGTATTGTCGTCCTTGTCCGTCGCGTAGCCTCGCGGCCTCTTTGGACTGACCTCAGTCGTGCCGGTGTCCCGATTGTCGATCAAGATGATTCGATCATGTCGGTGCATCGGTGCTCGATCGTGCTTTCGGATGCGAAAATCTTGTGAGCGTAGGGCCAAGGCCAGATCGCTAGACCGTATTGCATTTTGTCCTAAAACACGATCGATGATCTTGCCTTATTCTGACCTCTCCTACCGCAGGTAGTGCGACGAGACCGTGCAGGGCGGACGTCATGAAGGAATGCTACCTGGTTGATCCTGCAGTAGTCTGTGCTTGTCTCAAGGTCAAGCCATGCATGTAGTATGAACTAATTCAGGCTGTGAAGAAGCTGCAGATGGCTCATTAAATCAGGTATAGTTTGTTTGATGGTGGCCCCTGCTCGGATAACCGTAGTAATTCTAGAGCTAATACGTGCAGCAAACCCCGACTTTGGAAGGATGCATTTTATTAGATAAAGGTCGACGCGGAGCTGTGCCGTGCTCTCGATGATTCATGACCGCTCGACGGATCTTTGGCCTTTGTGCGGCGGCGCATCATCAAAATTCTGCCTATCAACTTTCGATGGTAGGATAGTAGCCCTACTATGGTGGTGACGGGTGACGGAAATTAGGGTTCGATTCCGGAGAGAGCCTGAGCAGCTACCACATCCAAGAAGGCAGCAGGCGCGCAAATTACAATCTGACACGGAAGTAGTGTGACAATAACAATACCGGGCTCTCTGAGTCTAGTAATTGGAATAAGTACCAATCTAAATCCCTTAGGAATCATTGGAGGGCAAGTCTGGTGCCAGCAGCCGCGGTAATTCCAGCTCAATAGCGTATATTTAAGTTATTTGCAGTTAAAAGCTCGTAGTTGGACCTAGGGGTGGGTCGGCCGGTCCGCCTCACGGTGTTTCCGGTCTGCTCGTCCTACTGCCGGCGTCGCTCCTGGCATGGTGGCCGGGTCGTTTCCTCCGGCGCTGTTACTTTGAAGAAATTAGAATTCTCCGTAGTATACGCTTGTATACATTAGCATGGATAACATCACAGGATTTCGATCCTATTGTGTTGGCCTTCAGGATCAGATAATGATTAACAGGGACAGTCAGGGCATTCATTTCATAGTCAGAGGTGAAATTCTTGGATTATGAAAGAGCGAACAGCTTGTTGCATTTGCCAGGATGTTTTCATTAATCAGAACAGAAAGTTGGGGGCTCGAAGACGATCAAGCCGTCCTAGTCTCAACCATCGTGATGCGACCAGGGATCAGCGGATGTTACTTTTAGGACTCGCCGGCACCTTATGAGAAATCAAAGTCTTTTTGGGTTCCAGGGGAGTATGGTCGCAAGGCTGAAGCAAAGATTGACAGAGGCACCACCAGGAGTGGCCTGCGGCAATTTGACTCAACAGGAAACTTACAGGTCAGACATAGTAAGGATTAATATTTGAGCTCTTTCTTGATTTCTGGGTGGTGGTGCTTGGCCGTTCTTAGTTGGTGGAGCGATTTGTGCAGTTAATTCCCGTTAACAGCAGGACCTCAGCCTGCTAACTAGCTACACAGGTGATCCTCCGTGGCTGGCACTCTTAGAGGGACTATGGCCATAGGCCAAGAGTTTGAGGCAATAACAGGTGTGATGCCCTTAGATGTTACGGGCCGCAGCGCTACAGTGATCGTATTCCAACGAGTCTATGGCCTTGGCGGCGAGCCGGATAATCTTTGAAATTTCATCGTGATGGGGATAGATCATTGCAATTGTTTGGTCTTCGCGAGAATTCTAGTAGCGCGAGTCATCGGCTCGCGTTGACTACGATCCTGCCCTTTGTACACACCGCCCGTCGCTCCTACCGATTGAATGGTCGGTGAAGTGTTCGGATCGCGGCGGCGGCGATTCTTTGCCGCGGCGTCGGCGAGAAGTCCACTGAACCTTATCATTTAGAGGAAGGAGAAGTCGTAACAAGGTTCCGTGGTGGTGAACCTGCGGAAGGATCATTGTCGAGACTGCTGGCGTGAGCGACCCATGAACGTGTTATCAACAAACAATGGGACCGGGTGCGGCGGCATCGCTACGTCGTCCCCTCCCTTTCTCAGGCCCCGTTCCGCTGTCTCCCCCGCAAGGTGTTTGCGGGAGGAGCGACCCGTGTCTCGGGGCCAACAGACAACCCAGCGCGAATCGCGCCGAAATGGAATGAAAAGTGCAGCGTACCACATGCGCCGCCCCCGTTGCGGCGGCAGCGTCTGCAGGGACGCTGCAACTTCGTCGTGAATACACAAAACGACTCTCGGCAACGGATATCTCGGCTCTCGCATCGATGAAGCGTGGCAATCGATACGTGTGGTGTGATTGCGAGAATCCGTGAACCCGCCAGGTCTTTGAGCGCAGTTGCGCCCCCAAACCATTAGGCGAGAGGCGTCTGCCTGGGTGTCACGCATCGTTGCTCCCGGCATCAACCCTTACCCGCGGGGTAATCGGTTGAGTGTGGGCGGCAAATGGCCTCCCGTGGCCCCCGCTCGCGGGTTGGCCTAAAAACGGAAATCATCGGCACCAAGGTGCCCGACGATCGGGGGTAATGCCCGGGCTGCCTCGTTTCTGTCCCCGCTCCCGGTTTGGGGTTCGACCCTTTCCCCGGCACGGTGCTCCCTCCGGGCCCCCGGGCGGGGGGGGTTACCCAGGGGGTTAAGCATATCAATAAGCGGAGGAAAAAAATTTGGGTTCCCCTTTGGCGGCGGCAGACCAAAGCCGCCGCGAGAATCGGTCGCCCCGGGGTCAAGGGGCCCCGGGGGAAGCGTCCTCAGCGGCGGACCGGGGCCCAAAATCCCCGGGAAAAGGGGGCCGGAAGGTTTAAAACCCCTCGTGCCCCGGGCCCGTCGCACCACGAGGCCCTGTCACAGTCGGGGTTTTTTGGGAATCAGCCCCAATCCGGGGAGTAAATTCCGTCCAAGCCATCTAAGCGAAAGCGAGACCGATAGCGAACAAGTACCGCGAGGAAAGATGAAAAAAGGACTTTGAAAAGAAGTCAAAGTGCTTGAAAGTGTCGGGAGGGGAAAGCGGATGAGGGCAACGATGCCGGTCGGATAATGGAGCGGCGAGATCCGGTCCGCCGATCGCTCGAGAGTGGACGCGGATCGTGGCGGCCCAAGCCGGGCCTTTGATACGCCCGCGGGCGTCGTCGCCTCGTCGTGGAACCCAGCACGCGCCGTCTCGGCGTGCTTCGCTCAGCGTGCTCCGGGCGCGCGTCGGCTGCGGGCTCCCCATTCGGCGTCTTGAAACACGGACCAAGGAGTCTGACATGTGCGAGTCGCGGGTTGCAGAAAACCCGCAAGGGCGCAAAGAAGCTGATTGGCGGGATCCTCGCGGGTGCACACCGCCGACCGACCTTGATCTTGAAGAGGTTCGAGTGAGCATGCCTGTCAGGACCAGATGAGCTGAACTATGCCTGAGCGGGGCGAAGCCGGGGGAAACTCTGGTGGAGGCCCGCAGCGATACTGACGTCCGTCGTTCGTCGAACTTGGGTATAGGGGCAAAAGACTGTGAACCGTCGGGCCCCGGGGGTTTTTCCCCCGGTTTCCCCCCGGGGATGGGGGGCCCGGCCGAGTTCTATCGGAAAAAACCAAAAAGGGCATGGGGGCGCAACCCCCTCGCCCCTTTCTCAAACTTTAAATAGGTAGGACGGCGCGGCTGCTTCGTTGAGCCGCGCCACGGAATCGAGCCCCAAGTGGGCCTTTTTTGGAAAGCAAAACGGCGATGCGGGATGAACCGGGGGGGGTTCGGTTCCCCAACGCGCGCTAACCAAAACCCAAAGGGTGTTGGTCGATTAAAAGCGGGACGGTGGCCCCAGGAAGTCGAAATCCCAAGGAAGTGTTAAAAACTCACCTGCCGAATCAACTAGCCCGAAAATGGATGGCGCTTAAGCGCCGACCTTGGCCGTGGGGGGCGGGGCCCGAGCCCCCGATAGTAGGAGCGCGGCGGTCGCCGTAAAACCCGGAGCGTAGGCGAAGCGGAGCGGCCGTCAGTGCGGATCTTGGTGGTAGTAGCAAATATTCAGGCGAGAACTTGAAGGCCGAAGAGGAAAGGTTCCATGTGAACGGCACTTGCACATGGGTGGTCGATCCTAGGCGGGGAAGCCCGTCCGTGGCGCGTTCCGCGCGAGCCGAAAGGAATCGGGGTTAAAATTCTGAACCCGGGACGCGACGGTGACGGCCGCGGTGCGAAGTCCGGAGACGTCGGCGGGGGCCTCGGGAAGAGTTATCTTTTCTGTTTAACGGCCTGCCACCCTGGAAACGGCTCAGCCGGAGGTAGGGTCCAGCGGCCGGAAGAGCACCACACGTCGCGTGGTGTCGGTGCGCCCCGGCGGCCCTTGAAAATCCGGAGGACCGAGTGCCGTCCGCCCGGTCGTACTCATAACCATCAGGTCTCCAAGGTGAACAGCCTCTGGTCGATGGAACAATGCGTGGCAAGGAAGTCGGCAAAATGGATCGTAACCTCCTCGGGGAAAAGAGTTGGCTCGAGGGGCTGGCACTGGGGTCCCAGTCCCGAACGTCGGCTGCCGGTGCTGCTCGAGCTGCTCCCGGCGAGCGGGTCGTCTCAATGCCCGGCGGGGACGGTGGGAGCAGCTCCCTCGGGAGGCCTCCCCGGAAAGCTGACGAACAGTCGAACGAACTGAATACGGACAAGAATCCATTTATTTAATTAAAACAAAAAAACATTGCGATGGTCACCCGGATGCTCATAATGTGATTTCTGCCCGATGCTCACGAATGTCAAGTGAAGAAAAATTCAACCAAGCGGAGAAACGGCGGGAGTAACTGCCACTCTCTTAAGGTAGCCAAATGCCTCGTCATCTAATTAGTGACGCGCATGGATGGATTAAAGATTCCCGCTGTCTGTCTGCTATCCAGCGAAACCACAGCCAGGAACAGGCTTGGCGGAATCAGCGGGAAAGAAGACCCTGTTTTGGGCGAGCTCTAGTCGACTTTGTGGAAATGACTTGGAGGTGTGGGATAAATTAGACCCTCGGGCGGTAAATCTACTATAACGTTATTTTGCTTATTCCGTGGATCAGGCGGGCGGCCCTCACTGGACCAAGGCGTACCGGCCGGTCGATCGGCGGAAGACACATTGTCGGGTGGGAGATTTGGGTACGGGCGGCACATCTGTTAAAGATAGCGCAGGTGTCCTAAGATGAGCTCCGCGAGAGAACAAGAAATCTCGTGTGGAACAAAGGGTAAGCTCGTTTGATTCTGATTTCGGTACGAATACGAACCGTGGCGTGGCCTACTCGATCCTTTAGACCTTGAATTTGAAGCTAGAGGTGTCGGGAAAAGTTACCACGAGGATAAGCGGCTTGTGGCGCCAAGCGTTCATAGCGACGTTGCTTTTTGATCCTTCGATGTCGGCTCTTCCTATCATTGTGAAGCGAAAATTGCAAGTGTTGGATTGTTCACCACAATAAAGGAACGTAGGCTGAGTTTGAGCCGTCGTGAGACGGTTAGTTTTACCCTGCGATGGCCGCGTGCAATAGTAAATTCAACCTAGTACGGAAGGAACCGTTGATTCGCTGGTGGTCATCGGCGGTTTGAAAAGCCAGTGTGAAGCTACGGTGCCAGTTATGGCCCGAACGCCTCACGAAGTCGAATCCGGGCTAGAAGCGACGCACGCCCGCCGCCCGATTGCCGACCCGCAGTAGGGGCCTCTGGCCCAAGGGCGCGTGTCGTGGGTGCAGCGCCCGCGTCGGACGAGTCGCGCGTGCCGCCCTGAAGGCAATTTCCACCGAGCGCGGCAGAATCTTGCAGACGACTTAAATACGCGACGGGGGTATTGTGAGCGGCAGAGGCGGCTTTCCGCCACGATCCACTGAGATTCAGCCCTTTGTCGCTGATTCGTCCCTCCCTTTGCTCTTTCGTTTCTTTTTACGCAACAAAATTCTGGGGTTGAACGCTCGGCCACGACACCTCTTCGATCCTTCAAGGCACACGTTCAATCTTCTGCCATGCCTTTGTGAAATTATGTCCATGGTCAACATCAAAAGCCCCTGGTCAGGATGCAATCCCGACATTCCACGCAGGTGGGTTGATGCCTTTTGGCGTCCGGAAACAACTCGAAAAGCCACTTGGGGGCGAGAGCCTCGCCCCAGAAACGCCGTCCCCATGGTGCCCAAAAGGGCCGGGGCATCGCCCGGGGGGTCAAGGCCCCAAAGGAATTTTCGAAGCCCCCACACCCTCGGCGGGGTCCCACCCCGGGGGGCGGGGGCCTC
>JAGYYJ010001469.1:0-16449 GCA_019671005.1 Hibiscus mutabilis
ACAACAATTAGAAAGCTTTATCTGGACCTCATCCGGATGATTGTGTTGCTTAAGTTACAAGGTATTATCGTTGAAGCACGATAATACCTCATAAAAGGAGAAAACTTTGACATCAACAAGTTTATATGCATCATTTGAGTATTGCAGACTCCACTTGAATCTAATTTTTTAATTAGATAAAAAAACAAGACGCATTGAACTGATAAAAAAACTGAAATGAAAATGAAAGCACGAAAAAAGAGAGATCTTCACCTGGGAATTTCCGATACTAAACCAAGAAATCAGAGCAAGTTTTGTTTGCTTGCGAATATGAAAGTCTTACAAGTCAATACACGAATATTTCCCAATAGCTTTGAGAAGAAATGCAAAGTCATAATGTTGAGGAAATTTCCAGCAACAAAGCTGGGAACTTCCCTGAACTTCATCCATAGTAATTACTGGGGCCAGAGTGGGTGATGCCTTGGGCCCTGCAACATTTTTAGGTTTAATTACATTTTAGGTCTATCAGTTTTTAAGTTGAACAAATTAAGTCTGTTCCTTTTTTATTTAAATACTTTTTTCTGTCAATTTTGAACTCAGCAAGTTAAGTTTGACCCTTTCTTTTTAAATACTTGTGCCGCAAACTTTAGGTCTGTCAGCCATTTCGACGGCAAGCTTTAACCTTTGTGTTCATAGTAAGGGATTAAGCAGGGCTTTCTTAGAACCATATATACGGATCGGCAAGGTTGCCATTCTTTACGTATTTGAACTCTAGAATTTTAGTCTCCAAGCAGCACCCAAGCAACTTGAGACAATTCTTGGAAGACTCATTTGTGCTGCAAACCCTTTACCATTGAATATATAACCACACAAGGTACTACTATCAGTAAACGTCTTGACTAAAACTGGGCGGCCTTGATGTTTACCTTCATAAAATCTATATAACAATTCACTTGCGAGAACTAGGGTTTCACCGGAGTTGTCCGTTGCTCGATTCAGCTCTCTGTAAGAGAATTGACGAGTCGGATTGCATTTCCCATCTAGACCAGTTCCGGGCAAACTTCAAACCAGCTCAAAAACTTGAACCAAACCAATAGAACCAGGCAAATAACCCCTTGAACAAGTTTAAGCAACAAATGGGAAAAACCTTGCTCCGCTGTTAAGTAATGAGACAGCCAACAACTTGGCATGACATGCTCATCAATACACACATAGATTATGATTGAAAAGGATCTACATTAGTTTTTGGTCTACATAAAAAAAACTAGTAGGGTGAAGCAGCAAAGAACATTTGGATATTTCATTCAACCAATGGACTAATGAACAGCAGAAGCTTAATTTCGCCTTTTGGAAAAGACAACAGAAAAAGTGGTAGAAGCACTTGGTCGACTATCGGTAACTATATTTTTCCAGAGTTATATGTACAAACATCTGTTGATAATTCTTCCAACGCGAATTTAGCATATATGTGCTGAACTTGCCATTAGCTTTGAGAGCCATTCTTCGGATGATGTTGAAGAACTCCCCTCTTGAAGGGACATGCCAGCGCATTTTGACAATATTTCCTGCAAGAAGATAAGGCAACCAGAGGATAAATTATGGATGAGTTCTCAAATGCCTTAATCAATGAGACATTTGAAAATAATTTCTTTCCGTTTTTTTAATGAAAACGGTGTCCATGGTTCTGACTTTATGATAATTCAGCAAAGCAATGTCCAAGTTCGTGGCGTAGACTGTCTGGTGGTAATTCATTTCTCACCACACCAGAGGATTGTTTGGGGTCAGAACGACATTGGTCCCTGAAGTACCAGCTGTATTTTGGCCTTTAATGGGGCTCTGGTGCAGCGAGAATGTATGCGGGGGACTATATCACCAACAGAGTAAAAATGGAATGTAGCAATCTTGCAACTAAATGTAAACATGCATCATTAGACTTTCAGTCATCTGATTGGCTTGGATCTCCTTGAAACCAAGCAATATTGCAACCAAAAGCAAGTCAAAGAATTCAATAACACATAAACTTCATAAAATCGTATGCTTATACCACAAAGCCCCTAAAACTTCCAGTTCCAAGCCCACCATATGATCTGGAGATTGCCTTGCCAAAGACCACGATCAGGTTTGGGGCAAATATGTACAAACAAATGCATTATAATACCGTTATCATAGGATAGACATGCGACAATGATAAAGTTGCTCGTTTCGAAGATGTATTTGCACCTGATAATCTGTCATTAGGCCAGAATTCTCCGCTTGCTTTTTCTCCATCAGTTTATTGGCAATTTGATCCAGCAAATGATATCTGATAACCTGCAGAAACCGTAGAAGATAGAATTATTGATGTTTCTTGGAATATCTATCTAATGATATATAAGTGCCGAAAGCTATTCTCTGTGCAACTGAATTTCAATATAACATATCTAGCTTATGAAGACCGGTTAAGAGAAGGATAGCTCCAACTTAATCAAGTAATTTTCAAATAATTTCAGTTGTCATAAATACTTACCAACTGCTATGACAAGTATGAATCACAATAAATAAGATTGCCAAAAAGGAAAATGGACGCACTCCAAATTATTTTGATACCAAGAACGTAGTTCATCAATCATTATTTCATTGGAAGCACAACCGGATATAACCAATCAAAAGCAGAAAAAGAGAATTCTTTAGTTTAAAGTCATTGACTATACCTGTACTATCTTAGCTTCTGTGTCAGGATGTAGGTACTGATGAGCTCTTTGCTTCTCCCTATTCAAGCACCAGAAAACCTAGAAAGTTTAAGAGACCATGTAATGGTTAAATATTGTAAGTAGAATTTAAATGAATGTTAGAAAAAAGGCCCTTAATTCACAGAAAAAAAACACCTTTTGAACATATTCAGACGATGAGTCATGCAAAAGCCATTCTGATGCCACTCGAGAATAGTAAGCAAGATCTGCTCAAAATCTTCATAATAGTTAGCCCCTCTGTAGTCACTAATTTCCACAAAGATGTCCAAGACATTCTTCAGCAACTCACAGTCGATCTGTAGTCCCTGACGCTCCTGATTGATCTGCATGTAAAGCTGAACTGAGCCGAATTCCACCGAGGAAACTAAGATTTTTAGTGTAGGCAAGCACACAGAAATTACCAAAGTTAATGCGGCCTCAATGAATCTACAGTATAACTTCTTGAAGACCTGAGATTTATATTAGGCCAAAAAATATAATATAATTACTACTTTCATTTATCATCAAGAAAGCACCTATAATTCAGCTCAAAGCGTCTCAACAGTAAACATTGTCACCTACCATTTCCCTGAAACAACTAAAACAGATGCCATTTAGTGACTCAAGCTCGATATGTTGAGGGATAAAAAAGCGATCAAGGTATTCAAAGAATCTACATAACCATCTTGCCATCAGCTTATAATTAGACCATATGACTACGAATTCTCTCAACAAATTTTCACCTTGTTTATTGATTAGATTTGGCAGTACCTGAGAGGGGAAAAAGAAAAGAAAAGAAAAGGCATAAATATTACACACTCAATGCAACATCTGTCAACAGTTCCGTGTACATTGATATAGCAGTTCTACACCTTCTCTAGATGTTTTAAAACGAAGCCTGTACTGGGAAATACAAGCAAGAGAAAAGCAAGTCCAGAGAAAGCTAATAAGACTTCAGAATGCAACTGAACACACTAAAGAAAAACCAGTATGATATAAGTAGTTGAAATCTTAACTGTCTCACCGTTGAAAAGATGCTCTCTTCCAAGCTGTTTCGGAATTTCTCGTAAAGCTGCATCGTTTTCTCATTAGAGCTATGGTAAGTACACATGAAATAAACACATCTACAAAAATTATCAAGGATGGCATTTTTGTCTTAACTCTATCCTCAACCGTGAAGGATGATATTGAAGAAGGCTAAATTAAATGAAGTAAATCTCGATATAAAACAAAGGATACTCATAGAACCTCTGGTATTCTTCTCCAGAGAACTTTGTTTCAGGGTACCCTTCAATAATCTTCTTTGCCTTCATGATCACCTCATCCATTATCACCATCCCTTCATCTAGTGGTATATACTTTAGAATCATGTTTCCGTTCTTCACGTCTTTACTCTTAACTTCACAAATATCTGCACAACTATCATTGCCACGTTACACTAATCAATAGAACTGGCAGTGGCAGTTTCAACAAATTTTATATAATTTGCCCTAAAGTGAGCAACCAATATCGAAAATCAATGAACACGGATCCTACTTTTCACTTTGTATTCATTAAAACAATAACATAGGGAACAACAAAAGGTAACACGTGAATCTCAATAATGTAAATCTTATATAAATGAAAAATAATGTCAATCAAATTTAAATGCGGTTATTAACATCTTAAAATACCAGAACAACACAAAAGCTTGAAATTGTAAATTGAAGTTCTTTCCTTTTCCACCATTTGAGCTAAAGTCAAAACTATAGAAAAAAGAAAACTTCTGAGGAATCACACAATAAGAAACAAGTGAATCAACCCATAATGTTCATGGCATAAGATCAAAACTTCATCACTTCCCAAATCCTACAAAACACTCAATTTGCTAAGAGCAAAGTAAAAATCTAAAGACACCAGCAATAAACCATGATAAATAATAATAATACATAGATATATCATATACGTGCAAAATATCTTCACCAACCATTTGAACTAACCAAAAAATTGAAATATAACCGAAGAAAAGAAATCACAGCCAAAAAGTTTAAGCAAGAAAAACATAAGAATCCATGGATCAAAGAGTTCAATTCTTAAAAAAAGGAATATACAAAATACACTATACTCTTAGAACAAACGACTGAATAACCCATAAAATTCACGGCATAAGATCAAAAATATTTCACTTCCCACATCTTATAAAACACTCAATTTGCTAACAGCAAAGTAAACTTCAAAAGATACCAGCGATAAGTCAAGGAAAAAAAACAAATAATGAATAAATATACTTACAAAATATCTTCAGTAACTACTTATACTAACGAAAAACTAGAAATGCCCCCCAAAGAATCGAACATCCAACAAAATTAAGCAAGAAAAACATAAGATTCACGTCAAAAATTTATGAACCAAAGTGTTAAATCTTAAAAAGGAAATATGGAAAATACACTATACTCTCCTGTAAATAGGCAGAAAAAAAAAAAAAAAACACACACACACAAAAACCCAGATTTAAACTCAAGCATCGAAAAATTAAGACGTGAAAAGATCACTAGAAAATGATTCGTAAAAAATTTTACCTGAATTTTTCAGTTTCTGTAGACTTTTTGCTTGTACAATGGAAAGTGCCAGCTTTTTCTCACGCAAGTGATTTTCTTTAGTTTGCTCTAAAAAAAAAATGATTTTCTTTAGTAGAACTAGACAACTTGTAATTATAGTTAGGGTAAACTACACAAATGGTCCCTTAATTTTTAAATAACTTACACTTTAGCTATCAAACTTTAAAAATTTATATATAATTATTAAAATTTTAATATACTTTCATTTCGATCACTACCATAAAATCACACGTCAAAAACATTAATTTTTTCATTTTCTCTAACCCCTAAACAATTTTTACCAAGAAAGAGAGAAAGGGGGATTGTTTTATTGAGACTAAAACTCAAGACTTAGGGATAGAGATTGAATGTCGACATGAGTATTTAATCATATGCTCCAAATTATCTTGATTTTATTTTGAAGATTGAACTATAAGTTTATCAATAAGGTCACTAAACTTTTAAAACAATTTCAATCAAGTAATCGGTAGTTATCGAAATAATGATACGATGGTTAAACAAATTTATATAAGAATTTAACACACCAATTTAATAAATTTAATACATCAATCAAATGGTGACACATGTACTATCTTTTATCTTAACTTTAATTTAATAAATTTAAGTCATCAATCAGAAAATAATATATGTCACCATCTGATTGGTCAAAAACAAAATAAATAAAAAATAAGAATTATAACTGAAGAAGGATTGGAACCCAGGATTGAATAATCACTTCACAATAAAATTTTATTTCGAGGACGAAACTGTTAAGTTGCTTTTTTTTATTAATTCGTAGTATTAATTTCATAGATGATAGAACAACTTTATTCTTTTTTATAACATATAAAAAATCATGGAATCAAGCTAGTGGTTGTTACCGCACTTTTAAATTCCCAAATGCGTTAAATTTTATTTGTAACATATTATAATACGAATATTATGTTTGGTAAATAGAGATTTGAACTTTGAATAAAAATTAAAGGTTTGAACGGTTATCTCAATTATTTAGATATTTTGTGAATAACAGATTGGAGTAAAACTTTTAATTCAAAAAAATTTATTAATAGAAACTTTTGAAATTAAAAATTTTGATAAAAGTGTTTTTAACTCTTTTACTCTTAATAACTATAAAAAACTCTAAAAACTTAAATTTTTTATTCTTATATATATATATATATTTATAATTAAATTTAATAATTAATTAAATTATATTAAAAATAATTATATAAATAATATATTAATATATAAATCTTTCAAATATGCTTAGTAATGTTATGTTAAAAAATTATTTTTCATAATCTAATGAATATTAATAGATATAAAATATTGATAACTAATAAAATATCGAATATAATCATGTTCTTATATTTTATTTTACTTGTTTAAATAATAAAATAATTATCAATTATTAATTTTTTATCAAAAAAATTTATACAATCAATTAATATGTTAAAGAGGACCAAAACCCTAGTCGATTATTTCTTTGTTTTCTCTAGTAATTTATTTCCTTTTTATTTCTTGCTTAATTGGTTGCGGTAACTAGCATTAATTCTTTCGGGGTTTTCTTTTTCTTTTACGCATCTTAATAGGTTTTTCTATCTCAGTGGTACTCTATCTTTGTAGTAAATAGTTGCCTTATGACACGTTCTATCATTATTTTTGTAGATGTTAGTATTCGTACGGTGATTCTTACAATATTTATATTTTTTGTGTTTGATGGTAGTTATAGATAATTTGATCTTTTTTAAATTGTTTGTCGATGTAATTTATAGTGAATCGTCATTTTTGAAAATAAGTGTAAAAGATGATCATGGATTTTAGAGATTTAATTTAGTTTGTATTTTGACAGCTACTTAAGGACCCTTTTTACAATAAACTGTAGAGATTTTTTTGGGACAAAAATAAAAGTAAAAGAGTTATTTTTAGATTTATTATTATTTTTGTTTTTATTATATTTTAAAATTTCTAATAAATTATGTTCTTTATTTACTTTTGTTTATCAATAAAACTATCTAATTGACGTGTCATAAAGATTCCTAATATTTCTCAATTGTTTACATAATTTCTTTGTTAAATGTGTAGTATAATGTACAAATTTTGATTTTTTACATTCGTTCGTATATATGAAATCTTTATTTGATTTAATATTTACAAACAATCATCACAAATACTAACATTTCATCACACTATGATTGCACAGTACAAATACAATTAATTATATTAATTCAATATAAAAATAAATTGATCTAAATTTTTAAAAAGCTCTATAATTGAATCAATTTTCTTTTTGACGTGTACAACTAAAAATTGATGTGCACTACATACATTAAAATTTAGGGTAAATTAAACCAGTGACCACAAAACTAATGGGTACTTATTTTGACTACCGAACTATTAAAATCGTCAATCAGACCACAAAACTTATTAAATTGACCTATTTTGACCACCGTCGTTAAAAAACTAACGGATAGGTAACGAAAGGATGACATGACAGTTAACGAAAATTTATAAAATTACACATTTAGTCTCTGTTATTTACCTATAATTTCAATTTGGTCCTAATTTAAATTAAATTAATTAAAATTAATCATCCAAACAGATGGCTACACATGTCATCACCCGATTAGACAATTAATTTTAATTTAATTTATTTAATATTTACTATATTAATTTTGAACTTGGGACCTCTTGGGTAAAAGACCCATGCAATTACCACTATGCCAAACCATTTCTATTGATACAAATTACACTATTTTATGTATATCTTATAATACTGTAATTGTTAGGGAAAAGAAGTAAAAATAATTGAGAAGGGATTAGAACTTAGGTCATTTGGGAAGTGTAAAAATATACAAACCACTAAATTAAGTCAATTTTTTTAGTAAAATATTAAAATATTTTAAATATATTTAAAGTATAGTTGAAGGAAGATTTAAAATGAAAACAAATTTATGATTTTTTACATTTTTAGATTAAATTAAAAACTTTTCCCCTCACATTTAGTTTAATAATTTCATATATATATATATATATTGAAACGATTTTTTTAATTTAATTAATAATTTTAATTTTTTATTAAATATCTTAATTCATTGATTATATATTAAAAATATATTTAATATACATGTTTATAAGATATTTAATTATTGTGAGAAATTAAAATTATTAATTAAATTAAAAAATCCGTTTCAATATTATATCTATGAAATTATTAAACTAAATGTAAAAAAATATTCAATTTAATCTAAAAATATAAAAATCATAAATTTGTTTTCATTTTAAATCTTGCTTTAATTATACTTTAAATATATTCAAAATATTTTAATTTTCTAATAAAAATTTGAATTAATTTAGCAATTTGTATATTTTTACACATCCCAAATGACCTAAATTCGAATCATCTCTCAATCATTTTTACTTCTTTTTCCCTAACAATAACAATATTATTGGATATATATATATATATAAGGGTGTAATTTATATCAATATAAATGGTTTGGTGTAGTGGTAATGGCATGTATGTTTTACCTATGAGGTCCTAATTTCAAACCACCCCAAACACACTCTTTGTCTTTTTTTAATTTTCCTTTAACCACGTGGTTAAAATTTAAAATAAATTGTCGAATCGAGTGATGACACGTGTCGTCATCTGATTAGATGATTAATTTTAATTAATTTAATTTAAATTAGGACCAAATTAAAATTATAGGTAAATAACATAATTTTACAAATTTTCGTTAACTGCCACGTCACTCATCCGTTAATTTTTTTAACGGCAGTGGTTAAAATATGTCAATTTAATAAGTTTGGTGGTTTGATTGACGATTTCGATAGTTTAGTGGTCAAAATAAATACCCAATTAATTCGGTGGTCACTGATATAGTTTACCCTAAAATTTATGTATCACATTATATCAAAAAAATTATGTATCACATTTATATATAAAATCATAACTTATATACAATTCATTATAAATTATTATTTTTCTCTATAACCGTCGTAAGTTCTTTTTCATCTCCTTTTTACTAACTTGTGGCGCAACTAATTTTAGTACTGGTTGTCGACCACCAGTGTTCATTATTTTTATTGCTCTATATGTTTTGTTTTTTAAATTTCAATAGAAATCTCTGCTCTTGTGACACACATTTTCTTTGACACGCTTTTTATTGGCTTTGTTGTTTGTTTCATCTGTCGTTTGTCACGATTTCAACATATCATAGCGATCGTTTGATGCTCGTATAAAGAACATCAAGGCGCTAGTTTTTTGATTTGATTCTGTCGGTGGTCATAGAAAATATTGATCCCCACTCGTTTGATGATTTGTTAACCGACGTAATCAGAACTATGTAGTTGAGTAATCTGTCTGACAGTTTGGTTTGCTCACCACTCCTTTTTCATCCCGTAAAGCATCTCGTTTGGCTAAAGATAAGAAGGTTCATGAAGGTTTTTTTTAGTTTTGATGGTATATTAATCTCCATGAAAGGATATGCTTTTCTTTACATCTTTGTATAAGATTTTTAGTGGACTAGTCTTTTTTTATATATCTTTTATGGTTATTGATAAAATCCAAATCTCAATGTTCAAAAAAAAATACAAATCACCATTTATCTCAATAAAAATAAATAAATAACAAAAAATATAATTTCGATTAAATGAAATTGAAATTCGCCTTCATTGACAATGGATAACTAACGAGAGAAGGGTTGATATTAAATCAAGAAACTTTGGCATTATATAATTTAAGGTTAAAACAACATTTAGTCCTTGAATTTGATTTTTTTATCAATTTGATTTTTGGCCATTACTTGTTAAAGCCACATAGAAAATAAATATACGTACTTTGGAGATGTAGAACTAACATATTTCTTACAAGTTACAATGCTAAGTCATTATCATGTCTCTTTGTGATATTACCAGATAGAATTTACATCCCTTGGAGTTGTTATATTACTCGGACTTGGATACGAGTCTCGAATACGAGTATTTGGAAGATCTTTGAAAGTCACATCTCATACTTATGCGTCGGAAACTACTATTTCAACAAATACTAAGAGCCGGACTAAGACAAATGTAGTGTATATTGTACAACGCACTCCGAAATTTAGTCGACGTAGCAGCAAACTCAGTTATAAGCTCTGAATAGAATATAAAACACGTGGTTATTCGCTCAACCATTAAAAGAAGGAATACCATTATATGCATGGTGTTGATTTTTATGCATTTAAATTCTTTAATATGTACCATTTGAAAGATCACTAAAATAACGTGAACCGTTAATAGTCTTGTGGCATTCTCAATGCTCCAACACATGCATAAGAAAAAGATGCAGACCTTTTTACGTTCTTGACGAATATTTTTCCTTTTACTTTGCTTCATGTCCATCAAGAAATAGAAGATACGATCATACGAGTAAACATCTTTGTCGGAGGTAAAATAACTCAAAGAAATAGAAGATACGGATAGGGATGGACCAAGGGACTAGGGTAGCGAGCGTCCGCTGAAAATTTAAACTTCGTATATGATTTAAAAAATTTTAGATTTTTTTATTTATTTTCGCCCCGAAATTTTATAAATTCATTATTTTTAAAATTCTATAGATTCACCTCTTTAACATAAAATCATGCTTCTGTCCTTGAATTCAAACAAACATTATTGTCGATGGTAAAACAAAAACACCATTATTTTTAATGATATAGAAAAATAAATACAACAATATCACATTTTATATACAAATATTTATCTTCTCATGTCTATTATTTAAAAAACCTTAAAATAGTAATTATCATTTATAAAATAACCTATTTTAAGTTTTAACCCAAATTAAAAAGCTAAAATAAAATACATTTTTAAATTTATTTATCTAATAAATATTTATTTATTTTAAAAAAAAACTTATAGTAAAGATTTGCAAGGACAAATAACACCTTTCTTTACCTCCTTCACCCTCTCTCTCTTGCTTTATATACCACCAACACACTATACATACAAATACACTTCGATTTCTTCTCTTTCACCACTCCATGTGAAACAAAACAATATCTCTTCAACGCAGGTATTGTCTTAAACTCATCAATCTCCTTCATGTATTTCTAATTTATTTCATTAGAGATATTAGTTTCAAAACTCATAGACATAGACCAACCGCTTGTTTCTTTTCTTTAGTTTTTCCTGTTTATGTTCGTGTTATTTTTCGATATATATAAACACTTTGATTCAAAATAGCTATGAATCAATGCAAAACATAACTACCCATTTGCCCAGGTTCCTTCTTCCACGTTTATTTTTGACGTTTCAAAGCTTTTTGTTCTTTCCTAGGTGCGGGTTAAGTGTATTATTTAAATTTCGTTTCTTTTTTCCTTTCCTTTCCTTTGTTATTGTTATTTGTTCCTTTAGGATCATACCAGAATTTTTCTTATGATTTCTTTTTCTTTTTACTGTGATTTCTTTTTCTTTTCCCCTATGTCAAACGTTTTATTTTGTATGACTTCTTGTTTTTGTTGGTTTCCTGTTTCGGATTTCAACTTCCAAATGTTGTTTATATTAGCTTCGAATGGTGAATTGTGTGTGGAAAAAGGATCTGGGGTTGGTGTTCCTGTTGTAAGCTGCAGTTCTTTGATGTTATCAGCATTTTTTTTATGTGTTTCTCTAAAGTGTGATTGTTTAGGTTTCTGTTTCTGTTTTCTATAGTAAGAGCATGGATGGGGTTTTGATTAGCTGTTTCTCTTTCATCTGGTTAAAGATTGAATCTTTAAGTTGTGCTTGAATCCCTGACGATCTTCGTTTTCTATTTTTGGCGGAGGGCAAAACGATTGATCAACTCTGCATCCCTTTGTTTGAACTATTTCTCAAATATTGTGTCTCTTAGCACTTTTGAAGAAATGCATCCTTTAATGCTTAATCACTAAATTTCACTTTCTTTGATAGTCATTCTTTCATTTGAAACCCGAGTACTGTTCTAAGCTGCCGTGTTCGACTCTCATGGTTTGAATTTCTTATATTTTTTCGCAGACGGAAACTGTTATGTTGGAACCTAACTGCAACCTCATTGACGAAACATCTCCTGAGCTTTTGCTTCCCCCGGATTCTCCTGATATAAGTGATATATTCGGTGAACCACGATTAAGTCCGAGAGTTGGCAACAAATACCAGGTGGAAATTCCTCCCATGGTAACAGGAACTGAGCATCTTTCGCTTTTGATGGACCCTGGTGACTCAGATGGCATTCCTTATCCTGCCCGTTCCTTTCTATTAGGCTTACCTCTGCCTGTCATGTGGACACATGATGAAGAGGATGAAGGCAAAGGAGGTTCATGTAAGTCCAATGATGGAACTGAGGTGGATGAGTCTGTCAAATCTTGGAAGTGCAGAAAGGGACAGAGTTCCAAGAGGAAGAGAAATTCCGAACCAAGTCTTGATGTGTCCGACGCTAGGTTGGTCAATGAAAAGGAATCAAATGCAGACAACCTTGAGTGTGGAATGACAAATAAAACCAACCTATTTTGACCGTTTGAAGTTCAAAGCTCTCATCTAGTTCCAGGTGCAGCAGGTGATTCCTGGAGCAATGCAGAAGTGGATGGTTCTCTTCTTGCTTTATATATATTTGGGAAGAATTTTGGGCAGATAAAACGATTCATCAAGAACAAGGACATGGGGGATATACCGTCATTTTATTATGGGGCATTTTATAGGTCTGATGGATATTGCATATGGTCAGATGGCCAAAAGAAAAGTCGCCGAAAAAATGTATATGGACGGAAAATCTTTACTGGTTGGAGGCAACAGGAATTGTTATCTCGTTTGCTTGTCCATGTCCCGGATGAATTACAAAATAATTTGCTGGAGGTAAACCTGATTTATCACTCAGATTTCATTTAGAAAGCTCACAAGTGAATTACAAAATAATGTTATATTTGTAGTTTGTTTTGCTGTTATAAGATTCTCAAACTTATTGTATATTGGCAGGTATCTAAGTCATTTTTGGAGGGGGAAACTTCGCTTGAAAATTATGTCTGCCATTTGAAGACTAGTGTTGGCTTATCTGCACTTGTAGAAGCTGTAGGTATTGGTAAGGGGAAGACAGATCTTACAGGCCTGGCCATGGAGCCTCCGAAGGCAACTCAAGTTTCCCTCGAAATACCATCCAGGAAGGCTTGCTCATCTCTTACATCTAGTGACATCATCAGATTTTTAACCGGAGGCTTTCGATTGAGCAAAGCTCGTTGCAACGATATTTTTTGGGAAGCTGTTTGGCCACGTTTGCTTGCACGAGGGTGGCACTCTGAGCAGCCTAAGAATCGATGCTCTGTTGTTTCCAAATGTTATCTAGTTTTTCTTATTCCGGGAGTGAAGAAGTTCTCGAGAAGGAAACTTGTTAAAGGAAATCACTACTTTGATTCTGTTAGTGATGTTTTGAGCAAAGTTGCATCTGAACCAACACTTATCGAGCTTGATTCTGAAGGAGATTGTATGAGGAGTTGCAGTGACAAAAATGGGTGCATTCCCGGATAGTCGTCGGATCAAGACGATCCTGCCTATCATAAGCCTTGTTATCTCAAGCCCCTAGTCTCTATTTACAGTTCTAACCATACGAAGTTCACAGTTGTTGATTCCAGTTTGATCCATGGAGGAAAAGCATCGAAGATGAGAGAACTGAGATATTCAGCAATTGATTTGATGTTTACTTCGAAACCATTTCACAAGAATGCTCAAGATTCACAGCAGGTAAATGCCAATCATATGCTGCCAAAAGGTGATAAGTGTGTTACAAATGCTCGCCATTGTGAGGGTGCAATGGCTAGCTCTACTGCACACCACATAAAATTTACCGTTGTGGATACCAGTTTGCTCCATGGAGGAAAATCATCCCGCGTAAGAGAACTCAGATATTTTCCGGTTAAGTTTGAAATTTCTCCCGAAATCAATAGTTTTTCAGGAGGAAATGACAATAATTCAAGTGACAGTTCTTCGGATGTGCATGAGCAAGAAATTGCTGACAGACTATCAAGTCATGGTTCAGTTGCCCCTGATACAAAACCTAGTAGTGAGCCAATTGCTGCTGATAATGTTATGCAAGGTGAAGGTCAATATGAAAAGGACATTTCAAATCAAGATATGAGGAACTCATGTACTGCAGACCAGAATTTGTCGATTCACCAAGACAAGAAGACTGATACATCAGAAGATGCCAGGTCAAAGAGGATAATAAAGCACCATTTCAGTAGAAGAGCTAAATCGAGCCCTTCTGTTAGTTTGGCTCCCCCAGAAAAACGAAAGAAATTAACTGCTTGTATTAATGAAGAGACAAGCTGCCTGACACAGAATTTAGCTGATGTGTCTAGTAATTTAGCTTCTCCAATGAAACGGCAAAGATTAGTTGCTTGTGCTAAGTCAGAAGGAAGTGATCTCGCGGAGAATATCTCTAGCAATCCAATTGATTTAATTTCTCCCATGAAGAGACATAGATTAAATGCTTGTACTAAGACGGAAGACAGTCATGTTTCCGAGAAGTCTCCTGCTGGCATTGATGAACAAATGAGGGTATGCCGTGCCTTAAATTCTCAAGATGAAGGCAGCAATGATGTTCTCCATGCGAGTCATTTTCAAGATAAAGTATTGTTTCTTAACTCTTCTGCTGAAGGTAATCCGGAATCTGCAGAGACTTCTCAAGGGAGTAATGAGAAGCTTCCGTCCCTGTCACCAATTGGTTCAGATCCACCCATGCTCAGAACGGTGAACCAGGAAGCGCGGAAGCTGATGGCTCCCGATTCATCGTTGTGAATAATTATGCTGATTTGAAAACCATTACTAATGACTGTGCGGAAGAGCAGCAAGCTAGTGCGAATCCCCGGAGGCAAAGCAAAAGAAGCAGACCATTGACCACTAGAGTGTTGGAAGCTCTTGAGAGTGGGTTCTTCAACGTGAAGAATACGCAAAAAGTGAGAGACGTACAAGCACAAGCAATCCAATTTTCAAGTCCTTCCCGGAGGGCACGCAGTAGAGTCAAGGCATCAAAGCATGCAAAAGTTGCTGTTAAAACAACAGATACCAAGGAATGAAAAGACCCGGGTGGTGCATTTATTTGTTCTAAAGATATCATGAGCCAACCTCCTCAAGTGGCTCACTAATATTTTACAATCTTCAGGGTTGGCCAACGTCACGAAGTTCATCGGCGACAAACATGATTTATCCATTTACTGATATTGTGCCGGTCCATCTCTGATGGATGCCTCGAACATCTATGATAAAGGAAGGGTTGAGCAGTGATGCATGTGCCTTTATTCTTCTGTATCCCTTCAGAAAAAAAAATGAAACATCACCTTTTGGTTTATTATCAATGGAAGCCATTTCTGGACCTTCGAGATGCATGGTAAACCAATAAGAGTCCGAGGAGGGTAACGCTAACCCTATTCGAGGCATGCACCAGTACTCCGAACAGGGGAAGATTTCCCGGAACTTGTGTTCATTTTTGTATCTTTTACTGGCCATTTACATCATTGAAGGCTCCTTTAATAGCGCTTGTGAATGTAAGATTTTTCATGGTACTTCTATCCTCTTCCACTCATGAATTTATGAAAGCTGTTTGAACTGTTCATCTTTAATCAAATTCATGTGATTTTTTCTTCTTCGTGTAACTAGAATTGACACTGACCAACATGATTTATTTGTGGTTGATCAAAGTTTCTTGCATGAATGGACCGAGAGGGGGAATTTAAAAATTTAAACTTCATATATGATTTAAAAAAAAAAATTAGACATTCTCTATGTATTTTCTATTGAAAGTTTATTCCCAAAATTTTATAGATCCGCCCCTTAAAATTTTAGGGTAATACTTTAATACACAGGTTATATGTATTTTTATGTTATAAAACCTAAACTCTAAATTTTTAACCCTAAAACCTAAACTTTAAATCTTAAACACTAACCTTAAATTTTAAACCTTACAACTTAAACCTCTAAACTTTAAACTTTAAACTTTAAACTTTAAACTTTAAACTTTAAACTAAACTCTTAACTTCTAAATTTAAAAAGTACATTTATTTACATGACTGTATATCAATTTTTTCTCAAATAGGTTCTCAAAGGGTGCGTTGTTTGAAGTAAAACACTCTCTTTCAGCATTTCCGATGTTTGTTTGTGCAATGTGAAATGAATTAAAAGAAAACGAACGACAAGTCAACAGAAAA
>JAGYYJ010000314.1:0-15226 GCA_019671005.1 Hibiscus mutabilis
TTGTTTAATTTTTTCTTAAGAAATTGAAAGTCGCTACATTGAGTATTTGTTTAATTTTTTTCTTTTATTTCATATTTTAATATATATTTTTAAAATTTTAAATATAATATTTTTGTTATGAAAAATAATAAATATAAATGGATATATGTAAATAAATTTAAATGAATATAAACAAATGGACTATAAACGTTTATTTAACATAAATGAAAGCAACGATTCATGAATGTTCGGCTTCGCTACGACCATAGTGAGTTAGTTCGGATTAATAAGAGTAGAGCCCGTGAACTCGGAGGATGCCTTTCATAAAAATGGTTAACCCTTCACATGATTTCATCAAATCTAGTTTGACAAATAGGGCGGGATGGTTTGCAATAAATTCTCGATAACCACTCATAAAATCCTTCCAGAAATCTGCTGATCCTTTTTGAAAAAAAATTACAAAAAATCTTAATATGCAGAAAACCCAAAAGTGGTGGATCTGGTTGGTTATTGAATGCCTACATCTTGGACATTGAATTGTTTGCTCACTGCACAACATGGAGAAGATGTAAACGATGAGATGATGGTATTCAGTGAAGACATGACAGTGGCCTCTTTGCTAGAAAATATTTGGTTTTGCCATAAGCTGAGTTATATTTTGATTCACAACTATAAAAATCTAAAACTTGAATATCTAATCCTAGTATCCTAAAATCTAAACCTTAAACACTAAACTCTAAATTTTAACTATAAATTTTAATTTTACACCCTTACAACATAACCCTAAATTCTAACCTAAATTTCTAAATCCCTAAACCCTAAAATCAAAAGATCAGATAAATTAAAATTTACACACGCGCACGTATCAAAGATTTTCCTAATGTGACATGAATGAGCCATATCCTGATTAGCTTTTGAGAGGTGGATTTCTCTATCCCACAAATATGATAAGGTTGTACATATAAACATAAACATGATATGGTGTAAATTTCTAGTATAAAGATGCAAGAAGCCCTTGAACTTTAAAATAAATTAATTAAGTTCTGATTTTTTTGCATCACAACTAAATTTTAAACTATAAAAATTAATCAATTAAGTTTTTAAACAAAACTAAATCAATTAAGCCCTTTGACTAATTTTTTGACTACCAATTTAGGGGTTTAATTGATTTTTTTCAAAGTTACGATTCTTTACACTCTAGCCTAAATTTAATATACACAGTTCATGAAATAGAGGATTGAGGACTGAGGAGTGGACTCAGAATAAAGGAAAGGGTCGCAATGGATATGGAAATGGATATACTTACCGAGCTTCCACCACCTCTGGAACGCCGCCTCTTCATCGACAACCTCATCAAAAACATTCAAACTGATAACTTTCTCTTGCTTCACAATATCAGGCAAAGATTACTCAGGTAATGATATTAATATACACCTACATATATATTACATAACTTTTATGAGTGTCTGCAGCTAAACTGGAAACTTTTGCAGAGTTGGTGTAAAACTACCAACCGTGGAAGTGAGATACAAAAACCTCCGCGTGGAAGCTGAATGTGATGTAGATGCATGATAATATATTCAAGAGTGCATAGAACTAGCTTTCCACATCTAAGGATCATTTTCTAGCCTATCCTAGCTAGAGCTTACCATTGTCTCAAGATACCACTATTATGTAAGAAGTCTACCAAGCCATCCAGCTATCATACACTGAGTCCCCACCCACCACTAAATTACGCCTCCCATACCTCGATCACATAGCCTAAGGGTTATCTACTCATACCCGAGATTACAAAGGCTTCCATCGAGTTACATCTCATACACTAATCACAAAGCCCACGGTAATACAACCTGACTGAGATCACATAGCCCATCGAGTAACAAATTCTACCTCTCGACCGATCACATAGCCCAATGGTAATTAGTCAACATTGTTTATCCATACAACAACGTAAATAACATACATTCTAATGGCCAACGGTTCTACTATTTTTCCTGCTCACATACCGCTTGTTACCCGTGATCACATAGCCGCGCAAGTGATCATATCCGATCACTATAGCTACAGATATCGTCTAGACATACTTGGATCACAATAGTCACAAGCAATCTTATCCTGTAATCACATAGCCATGATTACTGGATCACATACCATGATTACTGAGATCACATAGGGAGTCAGATTTATGATCCCAATCACGCCCAATGATAGGCTTTTGCCGTGATCCGTGATCACATATCCTATGGATACGTCGGATATACTGATCACATAGCCTGAGTACCCATCCTTATTTAAGTGTGTTCTCAATCGACTTTAGGACATCCGGATTCCCGACCAAGACTTATATTTATACCACATGCCCCTGAGCATCAATATATCTATCCGAGAGATAAAGGCTTCCCACCAACCATTACTAATGCCTCAAGGCATGACTCGCTTGTTACACTATTTAATATGCGCTCAGAGGATTCGCCACGTTTTTCCCATTAGATTATTCATTACTCACGACAATCGCCTTACATGGGCCCCTTCACGACAATAACAGTGACTCAAGCTACCTCGTGAGCAATAATCGATCCACTACCTAATTCCCTATGGATTACTACAAACCAAGCAACTTATCCAACTATTACTACCCATTAACCTAATCCACATAATGGTTGCTAACCTCGATTTCTTAGTTTTAGAGTTTGTTTTATACTCTTTGTGTGGAATCATCGTCCTTTCACCACAAATTATAGAACCCCAACGTGAACTTCAACTTTCTTTTGGGTAGATTACCACTGTATCGACACTCCAGACAAGTACTGCCACCTTCTGGCATCTGTGACTTCTACTGCATCGGAGCACTTAACTAGTCAAAGAATTAGACCACAAGCTGTACCGACGCTTTTACCCCAGATAGGTACTACATCGGTACTGTGGATCGCCTCGCATCGATCCAATCCCGCACGCGACTCCACTCTTCGCGACCGCACGCTAAGCCTCCTAGGCAATCAACGCGCACTCTGGAGACACCTCCCAACGGGCACTGCATTCTACTAGATCAAGGAGTTCATCCTAAGGACGTACTAATACGCTACGTACCATAATGCATTTCAAACCTTTCATCGGTCAGCATACCGACATGCATCGGCACGCTTGACTAAGTCAGCCATCGATTTGCCCGTTGGTGGGTACTGATACATTTAGGTGTACCGTACACTTCACAAACCGGGCCTCTCAATATAAAGGAGTACCTTAAGATGCACCACCCAACCTGCAGACTGAGCCCGCATTTAACCCGAGTCGCCAGATTTTCAATCCCACCTTAACCCCTACGCATTAAGTCTCAAATCTTCCTACAAGTTATTTGGAGTATATTGGGTGGTTTCACCGATTTTACCCATTATCAACTCCCAAAACGTGATTTACCATTGTAGGGCTTATGTCAAGAACTCGACTAACACCTTACAAACATAAAAACCAAGCAAGGAAATCATCTTACGAGGCCTTCCGCGAAACGTAAGAGCCAACTGCGACTAACTTTTAGAAAGCGATTCGCAAGCCAAGGCTAAAAACCATGGTTTCTGTATGTGTGTACATACATATGTATATATATGTTGTGTAGCCAAACCGTGCATGCTCGTCTAAATTATTTGGATGTTTTTGTACAGTTTCCTGCAGCAGCAAAACTGATGTGTTCAAAATCACAGCAAGCTAACATATGCCTTATTAGTGATGTCAGCGGCATCATAAAACCTGGAAGGTGCTATAATTTTAAAGTTAAAAACTGGCTTGTCAAAGTCGTTTTCATAGTTGAATTAATCTCTAAATTTTTAAGTACCATCTGCTAATATGCATCTTGCAGGATGACTCTACTTCTTGGTCCTCCAGGATGTGGGAAGACCACCTTGTTGAAGGCACTCTCCGGAAATCTAGACCGTTCGCTTCATGTATATGCATATCACAACTATACGTTATTTTTCCTAATTCTTATCAGTGCATAATATATATATATATATATATGCATGTTTTTTTTGTGTGTGTGTATTTCCTGCTAGATTGATGAGGTTCTTGAGTTGGCTTGCTTCCACTAGGTCACAGGGGAAGTTTCTTATAACGGATACAAGCTGGAAGAGTTTGTGCCCCAGAAAACTTGTGCATATATAAGCCAAAATGACTTCCACATTTCTGAGATGACAGTGAGGGAAACACTTGATTTCTCAGCTCGTTGTCAGGGTGTCGAAAGCCGGGCAGGTATATATCTGTTTTCCTCAGCTAGATATACCTAACCATGGACTTAGATTCTGCAACTTGTTCTCTATGTGTATGGTTTTATTTCATAGAGATGATGATGGAGGTCGGTAAAAGAGAGGCCGAGGCAGGAATTGTCCCTGATCCAGTAATAAATACTTACATGAAGGTGCGTGTAAAAACAATATAAATTACTTCATTCTCACATCTCTTACTAGCTAATACTATTAATTAATTTGTTACAAATAAAAATGATTAACATGGTTTGTTTTCATTTCATAGGCAACATCTGTCAAAGGGCTTAAGGAGACACTTCAGACGGACTACATACTAAAAGTGATTATATTACTCGAGCTTAATTTGAAACTTGAATGCATTTTGTATCAGTTCCCGCCTTTTTGCTGACATGTTCTGAACATTCACCAGATCCTTGGACTTGATATTTGCGCTGAAACCTTTGTTGGTGATGCCCTAATAAGAGGTATCTCTGGTGGCCAGAAGAAAAGATTGAGTACAGGTAGTGAATTTCCTGGTTTATGTAAATATCAAAGTTGAGCTGGGAATTAATTATCCCAAAATAGGTAAATGCTAAATCTTTTTATCAGTTCTGATTTTAGATTGATTACATTTTCTCCAAACTATGCAGGAGAGATCGTTGTAGGTCCCATAAAAACTCTGTTTATGGATGAAATAACAAATGGACTTGACAGTTCCACTGCATTTCAGATTGTTTCTTGTCTTCAGCAGCTTGTGCATATGACAGATGCAACTTTGTTGGTTTCACTGCTACAGCCCGCACCGGAAACTTTTGATCTCTTTGATGATGTTATCTTGATGGCAGAAGGGAAAATTTTGTATCATGGACCACGAGATCTAGTTCTTGACTTTTTCAAAAACTGTGGGTTTAGGTGTCCTCCAAGGAAAGCGGTCGTGGACTTCCTTCAGGAGGAAAGTGAAATCCAGTTTTCAATAATATTTTACCCCTTCGTGCAGTGCAATGCAGTCTAAATGGGAAATCCAGTTATTTTGCAGGTTTTATGCAAGCAAGATCAAGCACAATACTGGCACAGCACTGAGCTGCCCTACTCATATTTTTCAGTCGATATGTTCTCCCGGAAATTTAAGGCATCCCCCCTGGCTACAAAGATAGATGAGGATCTCTTAGAACCATATGATAAGTCCCAAGTCCATAAGGATTCACTTTCCTTTAGTGAGTACTCTGTTTCTAAATGGGAAATCTTTAAAGCTTGCATGTCAAGGGAGCTTCTACTTTTGAGAAGGAACTCAATCTTTTATGTATTCAAAATAACTCAGGTGAGGACTTTCTTCTCTCATTCTGTGTCATGAGTAAACTTAGTCATAAAGCTTCTGAAAACTGAGCATTGAAACATTAAAATCATCTTCTTTTGGCAGCTTGTCTTTGTAGCATGCGTCACAATGACCGTATTTTACAAGACTCGGATGGATATCGATATTGTTCATGCAAATTACTACCTGGCTGCACTGTTTTTCACTCTCATGATACTTGTGGTGGATGAGTTTCCGGAGGTGTACATGACAATTTCAAGACTTCCAGTTTTCTATAAGCAGAAAATGTTATTCTTTTACCCGGCTTGGGCTTATGCAATTCCAGCAGTCATTTTAAAGCTTCCTATGTCATTTTTGCAATCCCTGATTTGGACATCTATCACTTACTTCACGATGGGATACGCTCCTGAGGTTTCAAGGTGAGAATAGAAAATATAAAATACACAGTTTTGCCAGGGAAGCACTGCTCTGGTTATGCAACCTAACCCCATTAGAGGGAAAAATAGTACTAATAATATTGATAGAACTGGAAAGAAAATATTATTCTCTTTGTAGCATACATAAGAAAACAAGATTTATTCTGGTTGGTGAGCCTAAACATTTGTGATGCTTTCAGGTTCTTCCGCCAGTTTGTGACGTTTTTTGCGGTGCAATTAACAGGAATATCCTTGTTCCGATTAGTGGCTTCCGTCTTCCAGAATTTTGATTCTTCTGTGGCAGCTTCTAGCCTCATAATGTTTTTACACTGGTTATTCTGTGGCTTCATCATTCCGCTGCGTAGAGTTCTTCCTACCCTACTGATCAGCTTATTTAAATGATCCTTGTAAAGGTTCATACTTGTTAACGTTTTTGTTCGTTACAGCATCCTGGCCTGGTTGGATGAAGTGGCTTTTTTGGGTTTCTCCTATGTCATATGCAGAGATAGCTCTCGCAGGAAACGAATTTCTTTCTCCACGGTGGCAACAGGTGAGATTCAATGGTTGAAAAACTTCATTTCCTGTTCTTAAGCAGCCTTCTTCAAAAGAAGATATTGCTTCAAAGTTTCTTCGAGTCTAATTATTATAAGGGACCTAGTTGTAGGGGAAATGATATTTCAATTATTGATCTTTTAAAGCAGACATCTGCATGATCAGCAAAAGATGTTAAGAATGATTATGGTTGTTTGACTGACTTGTTGCTTGCTTAATGGAAGTTCTCAGCAAAGCCAGAAATTGTATTCTACTTTCCATTTTTTTTTTATTTTGCAGATGTTGACCATGGACACTACAATAGGACAGGCAACACTAGAGAGTCGTGGTCTAAACTTCGATGAACATCTTTTCTGGATAGCAATAGCTGCATTGTTTGGTTTTGCTATAGTTTATAACATAGGATTCACCTTGGCCTTAGGTTTCTTGAAGCGTAAGTTTGTCTTTTTTGGTCCTTTGGTCCAATATTTTTTTATGTTCAACTTATTAATAAGAGAACTACATGGTTATTTGCCATTGACATTTGAAACATATGCAGCTCCGGGATGGTCTCGTGTTATGATTTCACATAAAAAGCTTTCCGAGATACAGAAGGGAGATTCCTATGGGGGTGAAGACATGGAGAATGAATCAAGCCATTCGGATTCCTCTGGTAAGAAATCAGATAGTAATGATTACTCCTAGTTTTTCATCAAACATCTGTTTTTTTTTTTCAATCTCATTCTCGTCATGTTTATGGTTGCTTTGTCTACATCACAGGCAAGATGGTTTTACCTTTTGAACCTTTAACATTAACCTTTCAGGATGTGCAATACTATATCGACACCCCTTCGGTAATCCAAAACATTCTTTGGCATAAAGTAATTTTCCTTGAACCATAGAATGTTGATGCAATGTTTCTTCTTGGCTCTAGGAAATGAGAAAAAGAGGATACTCTCATAGAAAGGTGCAACTCCTCTCAAATGTTACAGGAGCATTAAGGCCTGGTATTCTAACAGCATTGATGGGTACTAGTGGAGCAGGAAAAACGACTCTTCTCGATGTCCTTGCGGGGAGAAAAACTATAGGCTACATAGATGGAGAAATTAAAGTTGGTGGATACCCTAAAGTTCAAGAAACATTTTCTAGGATATCTGGTTATTGTGAACAAAATGACATACATTCTCCACAAATCACTGTACAAGAATCTTTAATTTTTTCAGCTTCATTGCGCCTGGCTTCTCATATTGACTCTAAAACTAGAGCTGTAAGACTATCAAATACAAAAGCTGATGTTTTCATATCAACAAGATTTTGAGTGAAGTTGTGATGAAGTTGATTTTGACGACTTTGTAGGAGTTTGTTAAAGAAGTTCTTGAGATTATTGAACTCAATGATGTCAAGGATGCCTTAGTTGGGATACCTGGTCTTTCTGGTTTATCAACTGCACAACGTAAGCGGCTTACAATAGCTGTAGAGCTTGTTTCTAATCCCTCTATAATTTTCATGGATGAACCTACATCTGGCTTGGATGCAAGAGCAGCAGCCATCGTCATGCGTGCTGTCAAGAAAGTTGCTGATACAGGTCGAACAATTATTTGCACAATCCACCAACCAAGCATCGATATATTTGAAGCATTTGATGAGGTAAAACGAGTTATGTTAATGTCATCTATCATAAAGTAAGGAATTTTCTCTCTGAAGATGTTTGTATGTATATGTTGCCTTTGTTGCAGTTGATTCTTCTGAAAAATGGTGGGAGCTTAATCTACTTTGGCCCATTAGGTCAACATTCCTGTAAAGTTATAGAGTATTTTGAGGTTGGTTCTAGTGTTCAACCTCCCCCGTATTCTTTCCATTCTCTGGTAACTCCATTACTCTTGGTCAACCTTGATCTTATGCTCTCTGAATTCTTACTGACAGAGTATTCCCGGAGTGTCCAAGATTAAAGGCAATTGTAATCCAGCAACATGGATGCTAGAGGTAACCTCCCCGTCTGTCGAGGCTGAACTAGGAGTTGATTTTGCAGAAATTTACATGAAATCCGCTCTATACGAGTAAGTTCCATTTCTCAGTAGCAATTAGTTTTGATTTCTACAAAGCTGAATGGTTCATTAGTTCCTCGAATACAATACTCTAATTCTCACCAATCACTTAAACTAGTTGTATCCGAAAAGCATATGGAAAGGGCCATGTCAGATTGTTTAAACCACCTCTTATGTTGTATTACTTATAGTGAAGCATGTACTATTTGCATAGGTATCAAATAAAGTGCTTAATTGCAGTCCATTACATATGTAATACCAGTGCATAAGTATCAAATTTAGTGCGGCACAAATGCATCATGGCTCCTGGTATTATTCAATTAACTCCGTAGCCTATGCTGGCATTTTAGATTGCCTTACAAACTGGCTGATTCACTTATTATTTGTTTTTGATGGTAGGAACAACAAAGAGCTTTTAAGACAGTTGAGTGATCCACCTCCTGGTTCAAGAGATCTTCATTTTCCAACCTGATTTTCACAAAGTTTCTGGGGCCAATTTAAATCTTGCCTATGGAAATTGCATTTGTCCTATTGGAGAAGTCCTTCGTATAACTTGACACGTCTCGTGCAGACTGTCATAATATCTTTGGCTTTGGGCTTAGTATTTTGGAACCAAGGACAGAAAATGTAAGAATGGCGAAAACTGCATTACTTTTCCTTTGTAATAAGTTTGATGGTAACTAACATCACCTTTCTATCTTCTTTAAATCCCCAGAAATAACCTCCAAAATTTGTTCAACATTTTCGGTTCAATGTATGCTGCCGTGGTCTTTCTGGGGATGAACAGCAGCTCATCTGTCCAACCATTCGTTGCCACAGAGAGGGTTGTTATGTATCGAGAAAGATTTGCAGGGTTGTACTCTTCTTGGGCTTATGCACTAGCACAGGTACGTTCTCTTACGCGTCTTAAGTTTCTAGTTGTCCGGATTCTCGATAAAACTTATTGTAAATAAGGAGGGCTTAAATATTTTGCAGGTGACCATTGAGGTACCCTATCTATTTATCCAAGCCCTGTTGTTTGAGATGATCACATATCCGATGATTGGCTATTACAGATCAGCATATAAGGTTTTGTGGTATTTCTATGCCATTTTATGCACACAGCTTTACTTCACCTTCTTTGGAATGTTGTTTGTGTCATTGACACCAGAAGTCACAATAGCTGGAGCCTTGTCATCCGCCTTCTATCCTCTGCTTAATCTTTTCTCTGGCTTTCTGATTCCTAAACCGGTAAGCTATTACTATTCAAGAGCAGTCGGTATGATGAAAAGTCCATATGATAGATGAAAACAGAATGGAAAAAGTGAATATATTGAAATTCTAACTACTATTACTGTGGTGTATTATTCACTTGGCTGGATATGTTGTCCTTAATCTGCAGAAAATCCCAAAGTGGTGGATCTGGTTGTACTATATAACGCCTACATCTTGGACATTGAATTGTTTGCTCACTTCACAATATGGAGATGTAAACGACGAGGTTATGGTGTTCGGCGAAGCCGCGACAGTGGCCTCTTTGCAAGAAAATTATTTCGGGTTTCGCCATGACCGCTTACCTATTACAGCTATCCTTCTGATATCCTATCCCCTAATCTTTGCAACCCTTTTCGCATATTTTCTTGCACGTTTAAACTTTGAGAGAAGGTGAATTTAGTGCAAACTATTTTAGTACAAACACTTATATTTTACCTACAATTTAGTACAAACACTTATACCATAATGCATCAAGCCAACCGAATGTTTCTAAGTTTTTTTAACAGAGATCTAATTGCAAACTATTTTAGTACAGATACTTATATGTACCTACAGTTTAGTGCCCTGACATTAACTATCTTTTAGTCCACGTACATGATAAGTATAATTATATTAATAAATTCATTGGTTATATTATTAAAATATTAAAAAATACATAAAATTACTTTAATTTTACCTAATAAATTTTAACTTCTGAGACCTTCTATTCCTCTCCAAACTCATTGAAATATACTTGAGGCTTAAACAGCTCTTACACCTAACACCTTCGTTGTCTACCACCAACATCAATGATCATAAATATAGTTCATAGTCATGAATTTAACTATTATGGACCACTAATCATTCAAACTTCAAACATCCATGACAGACAAGTGTTCCCATTTTTTTTTGTTGCCCTCCCAGTTCCTTAAGGAATTGGGTTGACTAATCCGAACCGACCCGTGTCGCACACTTAATTTTGGTGGGTGAGTCCCCCAACGGGAATTTTCTGCATGCATAAGGCCTCGAACTTAAGTCCTACTTAACTAATATCAAGCTATTTACCACTTGAGCCAACCTCGTATTTGATTAACTGTATAGTCTATACTTATATCTTGGGAAGATGATGCCTTATCTCAGGAGTCACTGCTGGAACCAAGATTGGGACACCCTTTTCCTCATTTGCCTAACAAATTCAGGATTCAATGTTGGTGAGCTCTATTGCAAGAATACAAACGATCAACACCCCTGAAAAACATATAATATTGAAAATTATGATTAATCAGTATTTAGTAACTAGGTTAAAGTTGTAACAGAGTACATAAACAATTGATGTTCAAAAAGAGTACATAAACAATAGTATTACAACATGATAGGAATAATTTATATAATAAACATTCAGTTTCTATTTTCATAGCTTATAAATTCTAGAGACTGGCCATTTTTGCATGTGGCATTATGACTTAAAAACGACTCAACCCATAAAGCCTATAACCAAATAGATTAACATTTTAACGTTGGGTAATTATTTTAGAATGTATGGTTTAAAGATTCAATTTAGAGCGTATGGTTTAAAGATTTAGGTATAGGATTTTAGAATTTAAAGTTTACAAGTTAAAATTTAAATTCTCGCTATATTATCCTAAATCCTAAATGCTAGTCATGAACTCTAAATTCTAATTCCTATAACTAAACTCATAAACTCTACACCCTAAACTAGATCTTTAAACCCTAAATTGAAGTAATTGTAAAAACTAATTTCTACCGCCAATGTATTAAATATAAATCCTTTTAACATATATATGTGTATAAAATTGTCGACTTAATCTTAGTTCATTTAGTATTATTATTGTTATAACACTTGAAGATAGTGAGTTTAAGTGTGTATTCAAGTGAATTTGTCGACTAGTGTTATGATTAGTTTAAATATAGTACAATTCACCTTTTTTTAAGTAGTCTACGTTATATATTTTTGGGTAAAATATATATTTTTTAAAATTTAGTGCAAACACTTTTTTAAAATTGTCGACTTAATATATATTTTTTAAAATTAAGTAGAAATATAATTATATTCTCGAAGTAAATGTTAAGATTCGAACTTATATGAAATAATACATCATGAGTATCTTTGATCATTTAACCAATTAATATTTAATATATTAATAACGTAGACTACTAAGTGTAATCTAATAACACCTTTTTTTACGTGATGACTAATATCTTTTCAAATCCTATTAACCCTAAAACTTAATTCATATGAAAGAAAAATTTGATTTTAAAAAAGTGAATAGTCAATGAACTTATATGTCAATATATCATCACCATGAACTTCTAAAACTAAGCATGTTTTATATTTATTTTCTACGACGAGTCGTCATATGAACCATTAATGATGCGTAAATTTTAAGTAAAACTCATTTATTTTTAATGATATCTTTTTTATCTGCTTCATTAATAGTACATAGAATTATACAATAATGAATCAAATCGTGGAATAGTATCATAAAATTCTGAAATTAATTTATTTTAATTTTTTTATCAATATCCATTTTTTATGATGGGTCACTATTTTCATTTTATTATGAATTAGAAAAGATATGGCCGACATGTTAGCTAAAAGGGGCGTTGTGCGAACTTCATGGTTTCATGTTATTGATTAGCTGGTTCTGGTTGTGCTGTGTGCGCTGCTGGTAATGGCGGGCAAGGGTGTTGTGCCTTTGCTTGGGGTCCTTGCTTGTCTATGAGTGCATATGGGAGGCTTGGTGATTGGCGTGGAATATAGGTTGGGTGTTAGATGGTTATGGGGTGTTTTCTAGTTTGCGCCATTTCTTGTTGATTTAGTTATTTTCGTTTCTTTGAATTATTACGGTGTACTCTTTTTTATTTAAATTTAGAGAGGTTTTAAATAAGATACACAGTAATTTTTATATGATTTTTCATTCAATGAAATCAGACTTGATAAAAAAACAAGCAAACAATAACAATTCAAAAGAAAGAAAAATAACAAACACACAAATTATGTGAAAAGCTCTAAATGAAAAAAAAAATCACGAATTAAGAAAATTAACTGAGGAAAAATAAATAAATTTAAAGGACACTTCATTTCCAAACACTGAAACGCAATATGGTTTTCTTTTTCAAAATCTCAAAGATAGAATAACTTAATCCAAAACAAGCTTGACTTCCGATGTTCAAAGTGAAATGATTTGTAAATATTAAGGTTTAAATATAATGATTATTTTTGAATTAAGACTAATTTGATTGGCACGTGTCACCACGGATTGAAGAAAAAATATTAAGTTATTTATAATTAAAGTTAGGACTAAATTGAAATAATTTTTAAACATCTAGAGTTAATTTTTTTTTGAATTAGGAGTAATTTTATCGTATGAGTAAATATGAAGGATTAAATGTATAATTATAGAAATTTTAACATTTAATAACTTGATTAATATCATTTAAACAATTAAATAAAGTGATTGACATGATTTATAGTTCAATCATCAAAATAGAACTACTTCTCTAATGGACTATAGGGATAGTTTACCCCTTCTCTTTATTATTTTTTGGGTAAACATCACCATTGGTCACTAAACTAATTTTGCTTTTTTTATTATAGTCACTAAACTATTATTTTTAGTAAAATAATCACTAATATTATATTTTTTTCTTATTTTAGTCATCTGCTTTTATAAAACTCAGCGCAAAAAGAAAAGTAAAAATAGTTTAGTGACTAAATAAGAAAGAAACAATGTATAGATGACCAAAACAAAAAGACCAAAATAAAAACAAATATAACGTTAGTGAAGATTTTGTGTAAAATAATAGTTTAATGACCAAAACATGATAGGCGGCAGTAGTTTAGTGACCCATGGTGATGTTTACCCTTATTATTTCAAACCCCTGCAGAGTATTCATACGACGTCGTATCACAATGGTATGGGTGCTAAAAGCCGTTGGTCTCTTCTAGACCGTTCTTAAATAAGATCTAAAATAATAAATTAAAACTCCCTCCCTTTCTCTGATTTTCATTTTCTTTCTTAAATCATCCCTTTACATTTTCCACTATCATTTCCCCTAATTTCTTTTCTCTTTACCTTTCTTTGCCGCTAGATCTTTGTTTCTCTTGCATTTCACTGTACTTTTTGTTTTCTAATCCTCGAAGTTTGGACTCTGTTTATTATCACTTCTCTCTTCTAAACCCTAACCCTAGTTTCACTCCGAGGCCGCCGCAGTGCCGAAGAAGCCTAGTCCGCTTTTAGAGCTTCGGGATTTCCTCCTCTCGAGGTTTAAGCTTAGTGGTAGCAGAGCTGGAACCGTGAGTTTTTCTCATTCGGTCCCTTTGCTTTAGTATTTTATCAAGTATTTTCCGCCTGTTGAAACCCTAATTTTCTCGAGGTTGAGTTTCATTTGATTACAGGTATTTTCACTTAGTATTTTAGAAATGTAATACTAAGCTCTACATCTTCTCTAGTATTAGCTTGTGAGAGTTGGGCTTAATCAAAATAAAAAGAATGCGGGTTTTGAATTTAAAATTGTCCAATGTTTCATTCATGGAGGAGGGCAAGGAATTTTTGTTTGCGCTAATTCTTAGTGTTTTTACAGTCGATGTTGTACTTTTAGTTATTTCCTTCCTTTTTAGATTTTTTGTATTTGCTAATTTTTATCAATCGGTTATTATGCAGTGTAGCTTCTCAATGAATGATCATAGGAATACAAATGGGCAGCCTCCAAAAGCTGCAGCTTCTGGGTCAGGAAGTATTTACTCCATTAATCTGGAAAACTTCAGCAAACGTTTGAAGGCTTTGTATTCAAACTGGAATGAGCGCAAATCTGAGCTGTGGGGTTCATCTGATGTCATTGCAGTAGCAACTCCACCACCTTCAGAAGATTTGCGTTACCTGAAATCTTCAGCTCTGAACATTTGGTTGCTGGGTTATGAGTTCCCGGAGACAATAATGGTTTTCACACTGAAGCAGATTCATTTCTTGTGTGGTCAAAAGAAGGCTTCTCTACTTGATGTTGTAAAGAAATCTGCAAAGGAGGCTGTGGGGGTTTATGTGGTCATGCATGTGAAGACAAAGACTGATGATGGAACTGCATTGATGGATGCTATATTTCAGTCCATCAGAGCGCAATGCAAGGGTTCTGGAGATGCTCCTCTATTTGGTTACATAGCTCGAGAGGCTCCTGAAGGGAAGCTTTTAGAAACATGGGATGAAAAACTAAGAAGTTCCAACTTTCAGCTTGCTGATGTAACAAATGGGTTATCTGACCTGTTTGCTTTGAAGGACAAAGAAGAGCATATGAATGTGAAGAAAGCTGCTTATTTAAGTTATAATGTGATGAACAATATTGTGGTTCCAAGGCTTGAGACTGCTATTGATGAGGAAAAAAAAATCACCCATGCTACCTTGATGGATGAAACAGAGAAAGCGATTGTCAATCCTCAGCTAGCTAAAGTGAAGCTGAAACCAG
>JAGYYJ010001537.1:0-16146 GCA_019671005.1 Hibiscus mutabilis
TTGATTGGATTATAATTTCTAATTCTATTAATCATGTTTTAACAATCATGCCTTAAATTCAATGAGTGGTTTCAGAATATGTCCGACGACGATAAGGTATCAAATGACAAATATGGTTGCTTTTTTAAATCTAAAATTTGACAATAGCACTGTTAAAAGAAATGACGGTAGACTTAAATTTGATTGATTTTCTTTAAATAAACCAACCTTAAAAATAAAAATCGCTTTATGAAATTATATTTCATACACAATTAGTATTTGAGTTTCATGCATGGTTAGAGAATTATAATTTGTCATCGGAATAAAATAAAATATTATAAAATTTTTAATCGATCGAGGAACTTGACATTTGATTTTGAGGGGTCAACTAGAAATTATTTTAATAAATTATATATATATAATACAAAATTTCGACAATAACTTTTTTATTGTGTTTCTTTAATATATAAATACATATTAATGAAAAAATTTCAAAAAAATTCAAAAAATATTCAAATATTTGAAGGGGCTTAATGTGATTTTTAAAATTTTTAAATGTTCAAGCTATAAACTTTTAAAAATTTGAGGACCATTCAAATATTTAGAGAGATCTTATTATATTTTTAAAAAAAAATTAAAGGTCCAATGATAAATTTTCAGAATTTAAGAGGCGTGGCCCCACAAATCCCAACCAAATTTCGCCCATTATTTTAGGTATGAAAAAAACTTCAATTCACTGTGTAAATTTTAGTTTATACAATTTTTTTAGTTTTAGGGGTTAGGGGTTTAGTTTATGATTTAGAGTTTAGGGGTTTGGGTTGTAAAGTTTAAAATTTAAAGTTAGTGTTTATAATTTAGGGTTTAGGGTTGGGGTTAGTTTTTTAAGGTTTAGGTTTAATTTTAATTTATAGTAGAAATAGACAGGCTTGTGTAAAATTTATTTTACACGGCATGTGTATTAAATTTAAACTCTTTTTATATGCTATAGTAAACTTGGTCATAGAGGTGTTTACAGACAGAGTTGAGCATGAATTGAATTTATGCACGAGATTAAACACTTTATGTTCAGTTAAATTCATTTAAACTCGAAATATAAGCTTATTTTTTTAAAATTCATTTATATTCCATAATAGCTGTTTGATTATTTAAACAAACAAAATGACACATAAGGACATGATTATATTCGATGTTTATTTGAATCGTTTATTAGTTATCAATATTTTGTATCTATTACCGTTCAAAAAAATATTTTGTATCTATTAATATTAATTAAATTATAAAAATATTTTTTAAATATAATAATAAGCATATTTAAAGAATTTATATATTACTTTATTATTTATATAATTATTCTTAATACAATTTAATTAATTATTAAATTTAAATAAAATTATAAATGTGAGAATAAAATAAAAATAAAAAGTATTATTTTACAAATGTCACAATATAAATATGTGAAAGTGAAAAATTAAAATAGAAAATGTTGAAATTAGGTTATTTGGAGGTTTTTGATAATTGTTAAAGGTAAAAGGCTCTTTATAACTATTATGTCAAACTGCTAATTTCAAAAGGCTTATATTAGCAGTATTTTCAAAATTAGAGGTTTCATCCCAATCTGTTATTCACCAAACATCCAAATTAACAGATTTTACCAGTCAAACCTCTAATATTAGCTCAAACCTCTAATTTTAGTTTAAACCTCTATTTACTAAATAGGGGCAATATATTTGTTAATATTTATATTATAATATTAATCTTTACATGATATACGTTATATAATATATAAAAGTAAAATAATTTGATATATTAAAAATTAGAAAGTGGATCGAATTAGGTTCAAGCTTTGAATATTAAAGTTCGAATGTGACCCTTATTTTTTTATTATTAAGTCCTTCAAATTATTATTTTTATAAATAGATTCCTAAAATTATTTTTACAACTAGGTCCCTAAAATTAAATTTTTATAGGTCGGGTCGAATTTGAGTTGAGATTTATAATTTTCTAGTCGGGTCTTAATAGTGGTCTTAATATTTGTTTATATAAGGCTTAATACCAAAATAAGTACTCAAACTATCTCATTTTTTTTAAGTGCTTAAACTATTTTTTGCCCTTTTTAGGTGCTCAAACTATCTTTTTTTTCCTTTTAGGTGCCTAAACAATTTTTTACCCTTTTTAAGTGGCCAAACTATTATTTTTGGTCAAATTAGGTGCCCAAATTATCATTTTTTAGTCAAAGTAAGTGTCTCAATTTGACCTTAAAATGGGCAAAAAATAATAATTTGGGCACCTAAAAAAGACAAAAATAGTATAGGCACCTAAAAGAGAAAAACATAATAGTTTAGGCACCAAAAAAAGCAAAAATAATTTAAGCACTTAAAAATATAAAAAAATATGATAGTTTAGGTACTTATTTTGACATTAAGCCTTTATATAATTCTACTTCATAGGAGTTAAGATTTCTTAGGTCATGTAAAATTTTTAAAATTTTAAATCATTAGACGAAAATAAATAAATCATTAAAATTAACAAAAAAATAAATTCACTCATTATTTTTCATTATCTAATGAAATAGAACTCATCTACTCCCTTTTTATGCCTTTATATGTGTCTTACCAATAATTTTATTTCACATATATTTTCAATAAAACAAAAACAATTAATACATGTAGCATAAAATTATTGGTGAAACATATATAGATGCACAAAAAAGAGTAGACGAATTTTATTCTGACTAACAGTTAAAAAATATTATAAAACTAAATGAGTTTTTAGTTAGATCTAGGGATGGTCATAGACTGGCTTGGATTTTTGGCTTACCCACACCTGACCTGAACATTTAGCACTTCTACCAGAACCCGGCATTTTATAATGTTTCACAATACCTTAACTCGATATATTTTATGGGCTGTTTCTCCTGCAATTTTTTTCTTCTTTTTGTTTGAAATATTTACCTCTGGAAATGATATAATGGATTGTTTTGAAACCTTGAAAGCAAAGAACTTCTGAATAAAATATGGGTTCAGGTTTTGTTTATAATGAGATAAATAGGTTAGAAGACTGTTAAACTGCATATGCAAGCAAGACTCTGGTTTATTGCTTCCTTGACTATGCATGAGCATAGGTTTCCAGTACTTCTTCATCAAATTTGCATTCTTTTTAATGGAAGCTTGGCATCTTGCTTAAAAGGGTGCTTAGGGAATCTTGTTTCTGTTGAATAAATGGTGATTGGAATTGGGAAATTGACTGGCCTTTGATATATATATATATAATATTGGCTGTTTCTCCTGTATTTTTTTTGAAACAAATAGTTCTAGAAATGAGATAATAGATTGTTTTTGAAACCTTGAAAGCAAAGAACTTCTGAATGAAAATTGGGTTCATGTTTTGTTTATGATGAGACAAATGAAAGATTAAAAGACTGCTGAACTGCATATACAAAACTCTGGTTTATTGCTTCCTTGTATGAGCACAAATTTCTTTGATGTATGCATTTTTCTCCTCTCCCGATCTTAGCATGAAAATGGCATCTTCCAAATGCTAATTCAATGTAGGAAATGAGTCGAAACAGTTTCTTGTACCCCAAAAGTATTGGAATAGGTGCCATTTAAGTCAATTTTTTTATTTGGATGATAATGATGGCATTACATGCTAAAATATCACATAATTTTACGTCGTGAATATTTTTTATTCTTCTTATATTGTTTGTGTATGCTTGTTGAGTTACTTTCTTTAAATCATATGCCTGGATTGGATGTTGAGATTTGAATCTCAGTCCCTTAGACGTGTTAGATGTTGGTTCTAAAGAGTGGCTGCATGAACCAACTAGGATAAGTATCAGATTTGCTGCATTTGTCATGTCATCCTTATAGAACTTGAGTGAGTTAACTGTGCTCACCGACTCAAAGGTTTAAGGTTAGAAAAGTAGAATTGAACCAGATGTGACTCTCTTCAAATAGATTATGATGGTGAAGCAGTTTGCGTCTATTGGAAACAAATCTCTGGCTTTGAATTAACATGTTTTATATATGGTATACTGTATACAATGTTTAAACCAGATAAAGTGACAAATCTTTCTTGTTTATTATTCTTAGTTCTTTTGAGAACGAGCCTTAGTAATCAAATGGTTTTGATTTTAATTTGGATTGATGAAAAACCATATTGAAAGATTTTTTTTTGGATTTTACAGGTTTTCTTGAATCTCTTTGGAGAGATATAGACTTGAATAGGCTTAACAATGATCCTTCTCGAGAATTGAATCTGATAATAATCTCACACGGTTTAGCCTCTCGGGTGTTTTTGATGAAGTGGTTCAAATGGACAGTCGAGCAATTCGAGCGGCTATATAATCCTGGTAATTGCGAGATTCGAGTTATGGAGTTGGGACCTGCTGGAGAATATAGCTTGGCAATCCATCATACCGAGGAAGAGTTGCGAGAATGGGGACTCTCTCCCGAAATGATAGAAGACCAGAAATGGCGAATCAAGGTAGACAAAACTGATTTGCACGATCATAGTAAAGGGTATCTTAATTCGTTTTTCGACCAAGAACTAGACTCAGATGAAGAGGTCAAAGAAGATATTGTTTCAGATAATGAATTTGAAGATGTCAAAGGAGAAAATATTGATTCAGATGATGATTCCAAAGACATTTTTGTAGATACCGATTCTTAAGAGATCAAAAGCTGTGTCGTAAACTACCTGTTCGAAAACTCATTATTTGTAAATCACTATTCCTTTAGTCTTTTTTTCTTCTTTATTTTTTTAGAATTCCACCATTATTTTTTGTTCGAGATAAATAAGATACCAAATTGAAGTTTCAACATCAGCTAGCCCTGGGACTGAGTTATCTCCATATGCGGCAGCTTACAAAGAACAAACTAGAAGGTAAATTTAGCTAAACTTGAGACTGTTCTTATCACATGTATAATTTCTCATCTAGCTTAGAGGTTAGTTTTGAACCAAATTAAGAGGTTTTGAATTGTTCTATTTTTCGGTCAAATGAGTCCATTTTTATGCTCTTTTGCTTTCTGCCATCCCCTCTACTGTGTCATTTATACTAACCATTTTCTTTGGAGGTTGAACTTCTGATCCAATTGCAGACACTAGTTCTTCCTCATCCTTTGATGGTGCAAAAGCTATGTTACTCGAGCTCAGGTGTTGTCTGATAAGAGTATGTGTTTGGCATAGGTATGTTCGGTTTTTTCAAGTTCATATCACCATATCCAAATCTAGGTATGCATCAGATACAGATACTGAAAGAAAAATGAAGAATCGGTTAGTGCGGAAAGTAACGTTACTATCCTCATTTTTTGACCTTCATCTGATGTCTTGAGCCACGGGGTGCATTGCTGGGCCAGCTATGTAGCTCGATATAGCCAATGAAGTACTGGGGGAAGGTAATCAATCCGAAGCCTGATGAGAACTATGGCCAAATATTACACTTTTCACTGCATATGATTGTTTTAGAATCTGTTCTTTGTATGGGAATGAATGGAAGGTTAATTCATTTCTTTTACTTGGAAGCAATGAAAATTTACTTGGGAGAAATACAGTTATCTTCTTATTAGAAGCAAACATCAAGTTTTTCTGTTACCTGGAACCTACTCAAGTTCAAGAAACAAAGAGACCAAGCCTCAACTCGAATTTCGACTTGAGCCCAATCGAGTTTACAATGTTCAAAGCTGGCTTGAAAGATGTAAAAATTTCAGCCAAAGATGTCCCGTAAAAATTTGAAATTTGTGATTCAAAGTTTGATTAGAATTCAATTAAGTATTTATTTTTAGATTTTAAGCTCGATCTAGATAAAAATAAATAAATTATTCGTGTTCGTTTGGTTAAGTTCATATACCATTTCAAAATGAACTCAACTTTCATGTTTGATTCCGGATCCGATTATTTAATCTCAATAAAAATTAAAAATAATAAAATGTGTAACAAAGTCAAACTCAAGTGTTTTCTATATCTTAGGACTTGTCTTTCAGATCCCGCCCCTTGGATGAGAAAACTTGTTATCCCCAGGCAGTAGTATAGATTTTCTTTTTTCAGATTTGGCAAATGCAGGATCAGAGTAATGCTCGATCGGTTGTTGCAACGATGCCGCTGAAAAAAGCTATGTTATAGCACATGATCGAATTCTATAATCGAAAAAATGGGTCTGTACTTTCTCCTTGATGTGTACAAGAATTATACAGAGACCTGTCCTACGTTTTCATCAAGATGAATGGTTTCACTGCATTTACTTTAGAAGATAAGAAGTTCATTGTGTATTGCTTAAGTCTAGTATCGGATAAGGAAGACTCGAGCCATGGTAATCATTCCAGTTTGAGAGGTGTAGGTACAGTTTCGATGGTACAGTTTCATCGAAACGTGACTTTTATTACAGTGAGTTTCGATCAGTTACAGCCATGAGTGAATAAGGTCTTCAGAACTTGAGATCTAGAAGGAAGGGCATTTTGTCCGAAAAGGGTGGATCCGAGTACTTTCCGGTGAGTATTTGTGATGAAACATATTGATTTGCAGCCTCTGAATAATGAATTCCATCCCAGTTAACATATTCAGAACTATCATCGCATGCTTTGGCTGTCATTGTGGTTCCATTCAAGACTTTTGTTTTCCCGCAGCCAATCCGGCTGTCGTAATTCAACGGTGGACCTCCGTATCCACAGCAAACCATTATCGGCTGCTCGAATCCTGCAAAACGGTAGGCACTCGAAATCATTTTGTTTTCATATTTGTACCTCTAGTTTATCTTTGTTTTGTTGAGAACAAAATCGAAACTCTCGAAAGTACTAAATCAAACATACCAAATTTAGAATAATTCGCTATAAGGTCGGATTTTATTGTGTAGATGTCGACATACGTAAAGTTTGAATCCGTATGCTGGCCCTGCAATTTCTTACAGAGGGCATGAAGTGGCAGATTGAATGCTTTAGCAGCTTGGTTATGCTTGCTGACACATCCTAGCTCATCGAGGCTCGATGGATCAGTTCCGAATTTGGCGATATTTTGAGCTAAGCATCCAAGAGGACCCGTGTTATGTACCCAGAAATTCCTAGCCCCTTGATCATATAATGTCTACATCGAAAATCAAAGAATTCAAGAATTAAGACCGAATCTTAACGAAATAAGCACCGGTGTAGTGTTCTTAAAGCTGACCTTTATTCCGGTTTCGAATTCTGTCAAGATCGAAGGAATTAAGGCAAGTATTTGATCAAAAGTTTTAGAATAAAAATCACCCGCGAGGTCGTTTTGTCCTAAATCGAACATGTAAAGGCCGTTCCGGAAATATTCTTCAGCTGGAAGGTACTTGTCAAGTTTTCTACCTGCAATAAAATGATAATCTATATGTATGTGTATGGTTCAGTTTAAGATAAATGGATTCTCTAGATAATGATCATATTCGTGTTACCTTTAGCTAGCAATCTGAGAACCCGGGCTTTGAACCTGACAAAGTGAGCCACTTGAACTCGAAAAGAAAATGGACTAACAGCATGTGCGGTAGGTGGTTCGATAGTCGATCCTGCAGCTGCGAAATTGCAACCTTTGCGGAAACTCGGCGTGCCGATTGAATCCAGGTAAGCATTTAGAAATGGCAGATCCATTGCATCCACTGCAACAAATAATCCGAATAAGCAAAGAACAATATGCAAATATGTTGGGGGGCGAGCCGGTGAAGCAATGTTTAAATGCAATGCAGATTGTGAGAAGTTTAACTGAGGAAATCGATGATAAGACGGCCATCACAGTATCTCCCCGCTGGTGTTCGGAAGTAACTTTGACCGTAAGGCGGTTCGAGACTAGCAATTCCCGCACCAACTAGCTCACCAGTATCGGAATTAGAATCACCAAAGTTGAAAATCGCCGGGAATTTGAATTGAATGGAATCGGTGAGAGGCAAGAATATGAACACGAAGGCAATGATGCAAAGAATTGAAGCCTTGGGGGCCATGGTTTACTGTAGGATCAACAGGTTGCAGGGGTTATTATACGGTTAACTTATAACACACAAAACCAACCATAATCGGATTCTCCCTTATGATCATTCGGATTCTAAAAACGACATTGTTTAAATTATACCATTTGTGAATACTTACACTTAATCTATAAGTTATGTCCGTTTTAATAAAAAAACAATTACGAATTTGAATCGTTATACATAATAGTAGACTTTGAAAGCTAATGGTTTGGTAAGTCGTGTATGTCTTAGCAAGTGGACGTTCGCTTTTAATCGTGGTAAGCAAAATTGCCAAAATGAGAATGAAAACAAAAGGGTTTCATTTTTGTTATCTTGTAAACTAAAGGGTTGAAATACCACATTCCTACATATTGCATTTTGATTAGCTTTGATCCTACAAATGGAACCATATTTAAGAACACAGTGGATGCTTATTACTGTTGAATATCCGAATAAAATCGAATTAAGTATGTAATGATATTCGAAACTCATCATTTTTAATGTTGTAATAATCACACATGCGATTGAACATGTCAACCCACAATTCTTATTCAACAGATTTAAATTGTCGTTTCGACAGAATTAAATAAAAATCAGAAAAAATAATGATTTTTAAAAAAATCTAAACTTGGTTCAAGCGATTCGATTTTTTATATAATTTACAACAATTTATTTAATCGTCAATTTTATTCTGCCGAATAAATTGATTGGATTATAATTTCTAATTCTATTAATCATGTTTTAACAATCATGCCTTAAATTCAACGAGTGGTTTTATAATATGTCCGACGATAAGGTATCAAATGACAAATATGGTTGCTTTTTTAAATCTAAAATTTGACAATAGCACTGTTAAAAGAAATGACGGTAGACTTAAATTTGATTGATTTTCTTTAAATAAACCAACCTTAAAAATAAAAATCGCTTTATGAAATTATATTTCATACACAATTAGTATTTGAGTTTCATGCATGGTTAGAGAATTATAATTTGTCATCGGAATAAAATAAAATATTATAAAATTTTTAATCGATCGAGGAACTTGACATTTGATTTTGAGGGGTCAACTAGAAATTATTTTAATAAATTATATATATATAATACAAAATTTCGACAATAACTTTTTTATTGTGTTTCTTTATTATATAAATACATATTAATGAAAAAAATTCAAAAAATTTCAAAAAATATTCAAATATTTGAAGGGGCCTAATGAGATTTTTAAAATTTTTAAATGTTCAAGCTATAAACTTTTAAAAGTTTGAGGACCATTCAAATATTTAGAGAGATCTTATTATATTTTTTAAAAAAATTAAAGGTCCAATGATAAATTTTCAGAATTTAAGAGGCGTGGCCCCACAAATCCTAACCAAATTTCGCCCATTATTTTACGTATGAAAAAAACTTCAATATACTGCGTAAATTTTTGTTTATACAAATCTTTTAGTTTTACGGTTAGGGGTTTAGTTTATGATTTAGAGTTTAGGGTTTTGGGTTGTAGGATTTAAAATTTAAAGTTAGTGTTTATAATTTAGGGTTTAGGATTGGGGTTAGTTTTTTAGGATTTAGGTTTAATTTTGATTTATAGTAGAAATAGTCAGACTTGTGTAAAATTTATTTTACACGGCATGTGTATCAAATTTAAACCCTTCACATATATTCCATAATATTATTGTTGACATTTTCTCTCCTTAAACTCTTTTTATATGCTATAGTAAATTTAGTTGGTCATAGAGGTGTTTACAGACAGAGTTGAGCATGAATTGAATTTATGCACGAGATTAAACACTTTATGTTTAGTTAAATTCATTTAAACTCAAAATATGAGCTTATTTTTTTTAAATTCATTTATATTCCATAATAGCTGTTTGATTATTTAAACAAACAAAATGACACATAAGGACATGATTATATTCGATGTTTATTTGAATCGTTTATTAGTTATCAATATGTTGTATCTATTACCGTTCAAAAAAATATTTTGTATCTATTAATATTAATTAAATTATAAAAATACTTTTTAAATATAATAATAAGCATATTTAAAGAATTTATATATTACTTTATTATTTATATATTTATTCTTAATACAATTTAATTAATTATTAAATTTAAATAAAATTATAAATGTGAGAATAAAATAAAAAAAAAAGTATTATTTTACAAATGTCACAATATAAATATGTGAGAGTGAAAAATTAAAATAGAAAAGGTTAAAATTAGGTTATTTGGAGGTTTTTGATAATTGTTAAGGGTAAAAGGGTCTTTATAACTATTATGTCAAACTCCTAATTTCAAAATGCTTCTATTAGCAGCATTTTCAAAATTAGAGGTTTCATCCCAATCCGTTATTCACCAAACATCCAAATTAGCAGATTTTACCAGTCAAACCTTTAATATTAGCTCAAACCTCTAATTTTAGTTCAAACCGCTATTTACTAAATAGGGGCAATATATTTGTTAATATTTATATTATAATATTAATCTTTACATGATATACGTTATATAATATATAAAAGTAAAATAATTTTATATATTAAAAATTAGAAAGCGGATCGAATTAGGTTCAAGCTTTGAATATTAAAGTTCAAATGTGACCCTTATTTTTTTTATTATTAAGTCCTTCAAATTATTATTTTTATAAATAGATTCCTAAAATTATTTTTACAACTAGGTCCCTAAAATTAATTTTTTATAGGTTGGGTCGAATTTGAGTTGAGATTTATAATTTTCTAGTCGGGTCAATTTTTTTATGAATGTGATAGGGTTGAATTATAATGTAGAATAATTACTTTCAAATCGAGTTTGGATCAACCAAAAACTCAATTCGTACACATCCCTATCTATAATAGATGCTCTCAATCACTCCATGTATATTGCAGTTGAGTTTACGAGGTATGAGACTATGGAGACAAAAAAAAAATTAAATTCGTGTCTTTTAGAATGAATATCTTCGGCTTTTCTCCTAAAATACTTGTTGAGTTCAATTGTGTATATTTTTTTTTCTTAAAATTCGATTGATTGAACTTCTTAATATTTGTTTATATAAGGCTTAATACCAAAATAAGTACTCAAACTATCTCATTTTTCTTTTAAGTGCCTAAACTATTTTTTGCCCTTTTTAGGTGCTCAAACTATATTTTTTTTTTCCTTTTAGGTGCCTAAACTATTTTTTACCCTTTTTAAGTGGCCAAACTATTATTTTTAGAAAATTAGGTGCCTAAATTATCATTTTTTAGTCAAAGTAAGTGTCTCGATTTGACCTTAAAATGGGCAAAAATAATAATTTGGGAACGTAAAAAGGACAAAAATAGTATAGGCACCTAAAAGAGAAAAACATAATAGTTTAGGCACCAAAAAAAGCAAAAATAATTTAAGCACTTAAAAATATTAAAAAATATGATAGTTTAGACACTTATTTTGACATTAAGCCTTTATATAATTCTACTTCATAGGAGTTAAGATTTCTTAGGTCATGTAAAATTTTTAAAATTTTAAATCATTAGACGAAAATAAATAAATTATTAAAATTAACAAAAAAATAAATTCACTCATTATTTTCCATTATCTAATGAAATAGAATTCATCTACTCCCTTTTTATGCCTTTATATGTGTCTTACCAATAATTTTATTTCACATATATTATCAATAAAACAAAAACAATTAATACATGTGTATTATTAATTGGTTTTGTTTTATTGATAATACATGTAGCATAAAATTATTGGTGAAACATATATAGGTGCACAAAAATGAGTAGACGAATTTTATTCTGACTAACGGTTCAAAAATATTATAAAACTAAATGAGTTTTTAGTTAGATCTAGGGATGGTCATAGGCTGGGTTGGATTTTTGGCTTACCCACACCTGACCTGAACATTTAACACATCTACCCGAACCCGACATTTTATAATGTTCCACATGACCTTAACTCGATTCAAATTTTAGAGTAAAAACTTGAACCCGACCAATATAAATATTTTTTTCATTTTTATTCGATAAATAGGGAGTAAATTGGAAAAATACAAATAAAAAGAGAACATTCTAATAATTATTCTATTTTTATTAGACAAAATAGGGAGATAATTAAAAATATATAAAGAGATAAATATTATAATAATTATACCTAAATATTTAGAATAAAATTAAATTATTATTTTGGGTTGAGTTTGATACTTTTCATCATAAACATGGACAAGGCCCAATCTCATCCTCAAAATATCAAGACCCATATCTAAATTTTATTTAAAAAACCCTACGGGTTGGATCGGATCAGAACTCGTCAAGTCTGAGTCAAATGACGATCCTTATAGGTAATTATATCATGCACTGGCGGTATAAAATATTTTATTTCTACAAACGTCCTAATTTTAGGGTTTATAGTTTAGGAGTTTAGGTTTATGTGCTTAGAATTTAATGAATGCTTTTGAATTTAAATATTAGTGTTAAAATTTAATAGTTATAAGTAAAAACCTAAATCCCTACTACATTATCCTAAATCTTAAGCCTTAATACTAAACCCTAAATTAAATCTTTAATTCCTAAAAATAAAGCAATTATAAAAATAAAATATTATCACTGCCACCTGTGCATTCTATATTTTTCTTTATATATAATATTTTAAAAACGCACGTGTCCCTAATATATATTTTTTCGAATACCAAGCAGATCAGATGTGCCCCTAATATTTAAAAAACCCATCTGCCCTAGGGGCCCCGACGTCAGATGGATCCATTTAAGAGAGGCAAAAAAAAAAGATTCATTTAATTAAGGGTAAACTACACGATGGCCATTGAACTATTTGTGGATACTTATTTTGACCACTAAATTAAGTAACTCGTTAATTAGCGCCGTTAAAAAACTAACAGAGGAGTTATGGAAGAGTGACGTGGCAGTTAACTGAAATTTATAAAATTATACATTTGGTCATTATTATTTACTTATTAAATCAATTTGACTAACCAATTTGATGATGACATGTGTCAACCCACAATTAAATAAATTTTTCCTTTCAATCAGGTGGTGACACCACTTGGTTAAAAAAATTAATCAAAACTGGAAGAATAGCCTTATATTGGTTTGAACATGGGACCAAAGGTCAATACTCTAATGTCTTTATCATTACATCAAGCTGTTGTTAATGATATAAATTGTACTATTTTATATACATATCTTATAATGCAATAAATGTTAGGGGAAAAGAAATGGTTGAAAGAAGACTCGAACCTAGATCACTTTGGATGTGTATAATCACACAACCATTCGATTTAATTTAAATTTGAAAATTATCAAATATTTGATTTTAAAAAATATTTGATTTAAAAGAAAAGAAATTCGATTTAAAATATTCAAATATTTTTTCTTTTTCATATTTAAATTAAATCAAATATTTATTAAAAATTAAAAGAAAAAATTGATTTAAAATATTCAAATATTTTAATTATTCGATTTAATATTTTAAATATTCGATTTAAAAGAAAAGAAATTTGATTTAAAAAATATTCAAATATTTTAAATATTTGATTTAATATAAATATTCGATTTAATATTTTAAATATTTGATTAAAAAAGAAATTTGATTTAAAAAATATTTGAATATTTTAAATATTCGATTTAATATTTTTTATTTTTTGAATATTTTAATAAATATTTGAATATTTTAAATCGAATTTCTTTTCTTTTAAATTGAATATTTTTTGAAATCAAATATTTGATAATTTTTAAATTTAAATTAAATTGAATATTTGTGTGATTATACACATCCCAAGTGGTCTAGGTTCGAGTCCCCTTTCAACCATTTTTACATTTTTCCCTAATATTTTTACTTCATTTTTCCCTTTGGTCCCAGGTTCAAACCACCATAAGGCCATTCTTCCGTTCTTGATTAATTTTCCTTTAACCAATTGATGTCACCAAAGGAAAAATATATTAACTAAAATGAATTAGAATTTGAGTAAATTTATCCAATTGGGTGGTGACACGTGTCATCATATGATTGGTTGATTAATTTTATTTGATTTAAAATAAAATTAGAATCAAATTGATTTAATAAGTAATTTTACAATTTTAAGTTAACTGCCACGTCACCCCTCGTAACTTCTCTGTTAGTTTTTTAACGACGGTAGTTAAAATATGTCAATTTAATAAATTTGGTGGTCTGATTGACAAATTGCTTAGTTCGGTAATCAAAATAAGTATCTTTAAATAGTTTGGTGGTTGCTTATATAGTTTACCCTTTAATTAATACATCAGATTTGTAGATTTACCATCTGTCCATCTTTAATCCCCTTACTGTTCATTCGTTTTCTTTGAAAACGAGGTTGTTTTTCAGCTTAAGAATCATTGTACTGTAGCTTTAACAGCGTCAGCATCTTTAATTAGCAGAGTTTTGTTTTGCCAGCCTTTTCTTTTGAATTGCCTTTGTAATTTTACTTTTCTTGCTTCATTTTATTGCGCAGTTGATCACCGTCTTAAACCATATCCAAGAACCATCCATGGCAGACTCAAAGCAGGAAGAGATAAAAATCATCCATTCATGGTCTGCGCCAAGATCACTCAGCACTAGTCTCATGTATTCGTTTTCTCAGGTAATATCAACTTCTTTTTCTGGGTTCCTTGTTTGGTGGATGAGAAAGTTTGAGAGAAAAAAAAAATGAAGAAGACGAAAATATATGACACTCTTGTTTGTTATATAATCTCTGGGTTGGTTTGAAAATGGAACTTTTCATTGAATTTTAAGTACCTGTTGGGAAGTATGAAGAACTCAAAAGTAAATTTTGATTCCTTTCAACACATGGTTTATTAAGAAGATTGATTACTGTTCAAGTAGAGGAAGAATAAAGAACAATCTTACCTGTTTGGATAAAATGGAATTGCTGAATCCATTGTAATTAACCTATTAGTTTTGTTCTGTTATGATTCCTGGCGGTTTGATTGGCTGCTGAGAAAATTGAAGCAGAGAAGCTGAATCATGAAACAGTAGTGAAATCACTGAAATGGTGGTTCGTTTTAGGGAGGACAAGACTTAATTTTCTGAATTGTACAAATCTCGCTGTTTGAGTTAATTGATCATGATTTTCACTTCTGGATCACATTCACTGGTATCTTCAAGCTTTTGAAAGTGTGAATAGGAATATTTATCCGATACAGGTAGGTTAAATTTCTTTTCAAGTTTATCCATGTATTTTGAAGGGTCCTCGGAGGATCATATTTCTGTGCTCATGTCCGGATATGGGTCATAGTTGGCATGTGTACTTGAAAAAGAAACAAATGAAGACTCGGACTTAGTGATTTAATAAGTGTTCAACCGAATCATGATCCTACTGATTCTTATTTTTTTCATTCTGTTTTCAACGACCTAGAATCAGATTTGCTAAAATATTGGCCCTGAAAACTTGCATTTAGTTGAATTTGATGGTGTCCTATCTTATGGTCTGAGTTTTAGTTTTTCAGAAATGAATTGAGCATTGAAAAGTTTTTCTCTTTTAAGTAACTATAAAATATTAATCTGAAGTTCAAATTGGGTGAAGTCTATGAAACACTAGTGGCGGAAGAAGCTGTAACTTTCTTTACAAGTTTCTCAATTTGCCTCTCTCTTCAGTTTATATTATATACACTTACCGTTTTCTGCTATACTCAGAGGGATGACATAGAAGTTCTGGATGAGCCTCTCTATGGAACTTTTCTTCGTGTTACCGGTGCTGAAAGGCCTTACCGTGAAGAACTCCTTTCTAAGATGGTGTGTCACATAAGCTTAACCGATGTTTCACCATTTTTGCTTCTTTCCTTGCAGTTTAAGATGGGAAAAAATAGGATAGATTCTGAAGTATTTATTCACTTTACCAAAAAAACTGTCATTGGTTTTTTTAAGTGGAGATGCAATCCCCCAAATTATGCTTTTAAAATTCATTGTATATGTTGGCTTTGATTATGTTCTACAGATCAAATATATTTTAATGTTACTTCTCTGAGTAATTTTATTGATTGTGGGACAAATGGCCAATTATGGAGGGAAGGAAGCAAATCAACATGAGATTTATGTTGCAGCCAACATTAATTGACTGATGTCTATGAAGCATCGACTTTTCTGTTATGGGAGTGTATCCATGTCGGACAAGTTTCTGACACAACAGAACATGTACCAGGCATGCAAGGACACATCAGTTTTCCAAATGACTGAACGTCTGTTGAGATCTGAAACAAAAACATAGA
>JAGYYJ010002178.1:0-17056 GCA_019671005.1 Hibiscus mutabilis
CAGAGTTGAGAAAATAACGGTCATCAATTATCGATGTTTTTGGGGTCAGATGGGGGCCCTTTACTAGCAGATCAGCGATCAGGGGAAAACATAGCGCATCCAATTGTGTGCAGATGTTCGTACCTGATCAGATGACGAACACTTTTTTTTTTATGTGAATGAGATGAAGCACGTAGGACCTACTGAAATGTTGTACTCAGACGATCCATTCTGTATGAAGCTAACGTCACACTGGCACAAAAAATTATGTGACAAATATATCATAAATATAATACATTTAGAAGCGATAACAATAGGGATTAGTCTACTAAAATATCATATAAAAATTTTAAAAAAATAAATACATTCATATAAATTAGTATATCGTCAAATTTCAAAAGCCTTCTTGAATTTCATTGTTTCTAATTAAACGAGACGCATTACATGGTGAAAAATGAGTAATGAGCAAGTTAAACGTGTTACTTATGATTAATTACATCGGCAAACAACCAACAACTGAATGAGATCTATCTTTCTATAACCACCGATAGAATCATAATTAGAAACTAGCGCCGTGTAGATCTATGTAATGTGTACCTTAATGGTCCTTTAGTGCTCGTACATAGATATTCACAGAGCTATTTCTGATTTTGCTTATGTAGGTAGTCATAGAAAGATAGATCTTCATTCAGTTGATGATTGTTTGCGACGTAATCAGATATGAGTAACGGAACAATCTATCTGATAGATTGGTTCGCTCACCATTTCTTTTTCATTCTGTAAAGCGTTTCGTTTAGATAGAAATAAAAAGATTCAAAAAAACTGTCAATTTTGACAGTATAATAATATCTATAAAATTATTTACTTTCCTTTACACCTTTAGATTGTATAAAATTTTAATATAATAATTTATATTATTTTTTCTTCTGTATGCATTATATTTATAATATCATCAATAATTTTTTAATAACGTTCAATTGCAGTTGTCAAAAAACTAAACTACATACAAGAAGAAAAAGGCAAAGTCGTAAATTGTGTCATAGAACTATAATTAATGAATTAATTTGATTGGAATATACTTTGTGTTAACGTCATATCATCATCAATTTGTCTTGTCTGAAAAAAACAATATGCTGATACATCATTCGTCCAATCATTGATGACGTGTCGTTATATCAGCAAAAGTCTCTTCTTTCTTTTAAGTTGCATCATATCATGACTACTAAAGAGTTCACCTACAGTTTGCTTCAATTACAATTTCAGAATAATTACTAAACAATAACATGAGGTGACTAAACTAAACAGAAATTTGATACTGCACAGTCTCATTTATTTTATCTATTGGTGATTTTTACATAATTTTAAAAAAATGTGTAAGAATGTATAAGAAATATAATGTAAAATAATTAAAATGACAATTTTACTCTTAAAAGGTTGAATTTTTTTTGTTGAAAAACTAAAAAAAAATATAAAGGGAAATGTGTCTTATAAATTTTTTTGATTTTTTCAATTAGACATTTTAAGTGGCACAATTTCAAAACACAAAAGAAACATATTGAATATGACAAAAGGAGTAATAATTAAGTGACGAAACATGTGGTTTTACCCTAATAATTATGGGTGATATATCGATATGTTCCCTATAAGTTTCATAAATTCACAAAATTTCTAACACAGTTTTTTGAAACTAAACCTTTATGGAATAGTTTCTGGTTAAGTGGAAAAAAAATAAGTAATTGGTGTTTATGAGTATTTTATTTGTTATTTGTTCAGTTTTAATTAGTTTTTTCTATTTTTGGCACTGAAAATAAATGAGGGTAGCTAAGCCACATGATAAGGTGCTTGGTCTATTCCAATAGACGCTTAAAACTGATGAACTTACAAATCCTGACCCCTTAAAGTAGAAGGCTTAAGCAGCCCTTAACAAAAAATTAGTTACAACTTTTATTTAGCTCACAAACCTTTAATTTAATTTAATTATATTATTGAATTTTTATTATTAATAAATTAAGTTATTTATACTAAAATATTTTAAATAAATTTAACAAAAAAATTAAAATTGATACTTTTACTTTAACACATTTTTTGCATATCATTTTCTAATAATGTTTAATTGACAATTTAAATATTTTTTGTTAGAATTTTATAGAAAATTTAATTAATTTTATTTGAATTTATTTAATGATATATTTAAGAAATTTTAATAAGAATATTTAAATGATCAATTAAAAATTATTTAACGATGATATGTAAAAAATATGTTAAGTAAAAGTATTAAATTCAGTTTATTGTTATAATTACTTGAAAATGTTCGTATAAGTGACTTATTTTATTAATAATAGAAGCTGAATGAAATTAGAGGTTTGTAATCTAAATGAAAGCAAACGTTAAATTCAATGATCTATAATGTAAATTATCCGGATAAGATAACAATCAAACTAAAATCATATGATTCCTATTTCCTACACCTAGGTTTATACTTTATAGGCACTTCCGTTTCCACATTAGAGGTTGCTAAAAATGGTTTTATTATTTATGAAATTTTCAACCCATAAAACGGGTAAGTCAATACAAATGTCTTAATTGTAATGTGCAAAATCACATCAATTTTGTAGCAATTCTTGAAATTTCAAGATCTTTAATTCAAAGAAATAAATATAAAATTTAAAGTTGAGAAAATTATAAAATCATTTTTTATCCCTTAAAAATATATATTTCATTGTTAATTGTATAAATTTTTAAACGATTCTCCAACAAATAATATTGTATTTCGTCACTAAATCATGAAATTGAGGTGTAAATGTGTAATACATAATGCTTAGTTGTGACAACAGCTGGTTTAGTTACCTGTAATGTTTCTAGTTTGGTATTAAAAGCTTTGTCGTGGTCCTAAATTTTAAGCTCATCACCCCAATTTCTTACCCCGAATCCGTGGTAGGCCCAGTTATTTTTGTTGGGCCTATTTAAAGTTCAAATCTGACTTGTCTAAATATGAAAAGCCAACAGCATAAGTTCATAAAATCTGAACTCAAAATTGATCGAACCTAAATTTAATTTAAATTCAAAACTGATTAAATCCAAAATTGATCCGAATAAATAAGTCGGAAAAAGACGTGTTAGTCATTGTTTTTGAATCCTACGGCATTTAGAGTTGCATACTTCTCTGAGATTTGCAGCTTTCTTTGAAATGTAAAGGTAGCTGTCACATGTGAGAGAGACAAATTGTTATACAGTGGTTAAGTTGAATTTTATTTTTATTTTTAATGGTCGAAAAATATGTGGTAATTAGATTTATTTAATAACTAAATATTTATATTAGATGAAAATTTATAGAATAAGGCGTCTTTATCATCTAATATTTCACTCGTAAATATAAAATAAATCTTAATATTTAAAATTATAAGAGAAAATTATTTTAAAAAAATACAATTTTCTAGCATTTTGTTTACTTTTCCTCACACAAATTCCTAACACAAGTCAATACATAATTTTCTTCGTATTCAGCGACCAAAGAGTTTGGGTTTTGACCCGTCGTTGGTATTGTTGGTCAATCATCTATGAAGTTTGCTGTTTTTCTTTTTGTTAAAAAAAAAAATCCCCCCTATGGCTCTCTGTAAGTGTTCTGTTAGGTTAAGACAAGGGCTTAGCATGTAACAATAACAATGTTTAAAATTTAAAAATCGTTCACCAAATACAAATATTTTAGTTATTAATTGAACAAGAAATCCATTCCCACATAGAAAGCAGAAGGTCATGCATGAAGAAGCACCGAATACTTAAGCCTGGCAATGGGAAGCCGAAGGTGCAAACTCTTCGATGAACCGACAGAATCCATCTAAATAATTCTTACTCAACTCTTCATTGTCGAAAATCTCTCTCATCTCCCATGCCTTTTCCCTAATCGCCTCCCCTTCTGGTTCCACCATCACCTGCCTGATCGTCGCAGCCACCGAGTCGCTTGTAAACGAACCGTCCACTTCATTTCTCTCTATTTCTAACCCAACCTTCCTCCCATGCAACAACCTAGCGTTTAACCCCTGGTCCGAACTTGCCCCGGAAAACAAGATCAAAGCCCGACCGAACTTGAGTGCCTCGATTATTGAACTCCAACCACAGTGAGTCAAGAAACCGCCGATGGAAGAGTGAGCTAATATCCGCAACTGAGGTGCCCCCTCAACACCAAGCCCCTGTTCGATACTCGTTCTTCAAACCCTGGAGGGATTATGTCTCGATGATTATCCATCTGCCCTTCCACCATCGGACGTTTCCTTATCACCCAAACAAAGGGCAAGTTGGATTTCTCTATCCCGAATGCCAACTGGTGCATGGACTCTTCACTCAGATTCACTTCACTACCAAGGGCGATAAAGGAAACCGATTTCTCTCCTTTGGCATCAAGCCAAGTTTTTATAGCTTCCCACTTTTCATCTCTTTCATCTTCGTTTGATGGCAGCGATGGAGGCAGCAGTCCGAGTGGAACGACAGGCTTTTGGTAAAGTTTAGTGAGTAATTTAATCTCGTCTGGTTCGAATTCGTAACAGGTACGATTAGCTACAAACTGACAACCTTGAATCAATCGTCCCAACCGTTGAAAATCAGATACATCGTCCATGCACTGTTGGTGGTTCACCATCTCATGGAGCTTCCAAGCTATGTTGCAAGGATAATCTATCCACTCAGGGACGACTGTGAAATCTTCCGGCCGCTTACGACCATCACCTAGCAAAACTGATGGCGGACCCAAGAGAACAATAAAAGTGGCGTTGCATATGCTGAACAAAACCGCGTTGATGCCGAGTGGAGCGGTAACCTCAGGTAACCAGTAAGGCGCAAAGTCATGGATTATCCAGTTGACGTTTGAGTTCTTGAGGAACTCAGTTAAAGGGATTCGGAGCTGATCATACGCCTTTTTAAGATAAGGGACTTTGTCGATTGGTACCTCGGACGTGGACTCAGCTCCTGCAGGTAAGCCATGAACATAGGGAAGAGAAAACTCGACGAAACTTATGTTAGACGACAGATGTGGGGGAAGTTTAGGGAGGCGGCCGATGTTTTTAGGGGTGGAAATATAGGAAATCCGGTGACCCTTTTGAGCTAAGAATTTGGAAACCTCGAGAAATGGCATTATATGGCCATAAGCTAGCCATGGGAACATTGCTATATGAAGCTTTTCTGTTCTGTCCATGGCGTATTATGGTTGCAGAAGTTCCACAATGAATACGTTTTCTTCATAATGAGATTGGAGTCTTGGTCTTTATAGGCACTTGTCTCCATCAATGAGATTGGAAATTTACGTTAAAACTCTATTTTCATGATTGTCTAAAACTACTCTTGACTTTTCATAATTTCCTCTCAGTTATGAGATACTACATGTGAATTCACCTTTTAAGTTAAACCAAATAGTTTATGCAATATTATATTCAAAAAAAAGTTTAAGCAATATTCAATTTGAATTACTTGATTAAAATTTTAAATTAGTAATTATATAAAAAAATGTTTCTTTGTATATGCAAAAATCAAAATATAAAATAAAATTAGAGTATTGATTAATCCCCTTATTAAAATAATGATTTAATTTTTTGTATTAAAAAATGTTTATCATTACCAATAATAAGATGGCCTTGTAGGTTGAGACACTATTAGAATTAATCAAACAATTGATAGATACCCATGATTATAATAAAACATATTATCATTGAAAATTATTAATTTTTAAAAATATGTAATATATCTTGGAGGTTGTGCTACTTCTTCAAAATGGACGAGTCTCCAACAAATGTATGGCAATATACACTATTAGATTTCTAGTAATAATCTATTATTTTATTTTTAAATAAAATTTATTAATCTTAACTCAAACATTATTTTTTTAATATTCTGGTATAATTACATAGTAGTATATATTATTTACCTTTAACCCTTTAAAAAATACACTGTATAAACAATTCAATAGAAGTAGAGCCCATATCATTCCATGTTTCGTTGCACTAACACAGTTAAGGTAAAGTCACTTCAGACAATGGGGTGGGGGGCTCGATTGGTCCCTCGGGTAAACTTGTGTCCCCAACATCCTTAAATTGACCAACAGGTTGAGTTTCCCAGAACTTGTGTCTCTTGGATAAGGACATGGAACCCTGAATCTTTCGAACAATTGTTTCCAGTGAGCTATCATCTTTGGGCAATGGGTTAGTCTCGGAATTCTGATCTGGGTTTTGTTTGGGTGACCCAGGAGGAGAAATTTTATCACTCATTTCAGGCAGTCAAATAGTTTCAGCTACGTTAACGCACCCAGAAGATTATTTCAGTACCTGATTCAATAGAAAAAAATATATATGCATGCGGAAATTATATACTAAAAAAGAAGAGAAAATAAACACAGAAATAGCAGAACATAACCTAACCTAAAACTATAGAATTCGTCACAATCCAATTAAATCTATTGAAACGACACCAAACAAAAGATTGCGAGATGACATAATGTTATAACAGATATGCGGAATACGTTGAAAAGTGAATGAGAAAAAACGAAACTTACTCGGTTTCAAAGGTAACACGTTTAGCATATTATGAATCTGGAGAGACTCGGATGAATCAGGTAGTCAAAGCCGAAAAAATAGAAGGATTATATTTTATTTAATTTAGGCAGAGGGAGAATCTTTAATTTTTTTTCTAATCAAGACAGCGGCATTGGAGATACCGAAAACACTCGCTTTGGTTAGCGAAAGCTGAAAAGGTGATTGGTGGGAAAACAAGAATTGCTAAACCATGGTTGGACCAGAGCAACGGCTTTTCCTTTTTCCTTAAAACCGGTCGAGGTTTCAAATGAATCTTGGACCCTTGGCCCATTTCCCATTTCATCATATGGGACTGGTATCCACAGCATGAATGTTCCGGAGTTGCCGATATTAAAGTTTACGCTGCTGAAGGAATAGTTTTACGTGCCTCAAGGACCATTGCTCTACTGTTATTTTATACTCTTTGGCTTTGTGTGTAATTGAGGTTTATCTCGCCATCTCAAAAAGAATGTATGCAATCTGAATTCTGAAACACAATTTGGATCCATGTTAGAATCTGTACTATAGATTCCAAGATTAAATGAACTGAAATTGCCCTTCAAACAATTATACATGGGGAAACAGGGCAAAACAAACTAATATTGCGAGGGAAAACGTAAGAAAAACGAGTGACAACAAATTTACAGTGTCCCAATGTTTCAAACCTCAAGTCAGAGACAACTGAGAAGGCAACCATCTTAAGATGAAAGGAAGGGGCACCACAAAACAGCAAGTTAAAAAAGTGCCCCTTCACGAGCAACCAGGCATTCTATATGGCAATGTCAGCCAAATTTCACTTCACAGGCTCTCCTCCATCCGAGCAGAAATGTATGCTTTGGGTGCACAACACGAGCACAAACTTATTTCAAATTCCTTCCAACTCTATCCACCAACAAGGACCGCTTCATACTTTACAAACTTATTTCCTTTTTAAGTGTCTCTCGTCACTCTCAAATTGAAGGCCCTCGATCCCCTTGAGGGCAGCTTCGTAGTTCTTGGTATTTCTTCCAGGCATTGCCTCCTTAGATTCGGAAGAAGATTCAACAGGATTTCGCTGCTTGTTTAAATGTCTGTGCATCGTTCCAGGGCTAGCATCGGTTGTACGAGTACGTTGTGGGTCAAACTCACTTCCAGCAACTGCTTCATGACCGCTAGCTCTTTTTGAAGATGATCCACCTGATTGCCCCGTAAACTTCATCCAGGTAAAACCAAGTTGCAATGAAATACAAGGATGGAATAAAATATGTAATCCCATTGTTAAAAAAAATTAAAATACATAGAAGAATAGTAGCAGTTCAAAACTACCCAATTTGATACACGTTCATACATGCACTAATGCTAATCTACTACAACTAAAACAACTTGCAGATGACATAGGACTGGTGGCAAAACGATCAGCATATATAACATCATCAGTCATCCCATTTATCAGTCAGCAACAAAGAAACCTAGAGATACATCGTAAAAGAAAAGGAAGCAAAACAGTATGTGGAATGCAAGACTACTGACAAATTTGAAAAATACTATATAGCTTTGAATAATCATAAACTTCTAATAAAATAATAATTACCGCAGAGTCTTTAGTTGCAGGATCATTAGGAATAGGATTCTTTTGCTTTGCATAATTTCCGGAATACATCAAGGGACCCGATGATGTTCTTCGCCGAGAGGAATCCATCGGTGACATACCTGCCACTCGCACATCCTGCCAAGCTGCAACCAAGAGACGCAAAAAATAAATAAAAAAATTAATACCTTAGTTGCAATGCCAGTAAAAGGCATTCAAATATATGGAAGGAACGCTAATTACCTCCATGTCTGTCAGCATTTGCAACAGCAGGGGGCAAGCCAGAACTTGTTCCAACACCAGGGCCCTAATAGAGACGAACATTACAAACTTACATTTCATACCAATTACTACCAGGAAAAAAATGAATCCTACTAAGCACTAACAAGGGCTCGAGATGGAGGAGTGGCAAGCTGTGATTGCTGATACTTCAAAATGGTCCAATCAAATACATAATCAAACTGGAAGCCTGTTTCGTAAGGATCAACAAGAACAATAAAAGGTGTGAAGTCAATATTATGATCCATGGAGTTATACAAGTTCACAGCATCCACAGCTAAAAAAGTAAATGCTCAAACCTTCACGAATAAAGAGGTCGCGAAAGATTCTTTTGAGATAAGCATAGTCTGGCTTATCATCAAATCTTAGTGAACGGCAATAATGGAAGTATGATGCAAATTCTGTTGGATAACCTCGACACAAGGCCTGAAACAGCATTGATCTTTAGTCACAATTTCAAATGTAAAATCAGAACCCTAAGCCAAACATCTACAGCTTTCCATTATCTAAACAATCCGTTCACAAAAAATTAATGCAACTGCAAGATTCAAATATATCCTTACCTCAATTGAAGTAGAAACCTTCTTCTCACTAATTTTCTCATATTTCTGTTTCTTATTTCCAGCTTTCAAACCTTGCCAAGGAAGACTGTCGAGAGAAGAGGCATTGATAATGAGAACTATTAAAGACACGAACACAAGACAAACAAAAGTAGGATAAGTAGCAAGATTCACCTTCCTCTTAGAAAATACATAAGCACGTATCCAAGAGATTCTAAATCATCCCTACGGCTTTGCTCTACATTGAACCAAAGGACAGAATCAGAACTAAGAAGGGTTTATACATCAAAGAAAAGAGGCCCCCCTAAAAATTGGGATACATATCACATTTGGCACTTATACTTTAACAAAATATACAATGTGGTACATGTACTTTTAAAACGTCCAATGTGATACTTGCCTTTGACAAAATACCCAATATGATACCTATAATTTGATAAAATGTCCAATGTGATACATGTACTTTTAAAATGTCCAATGTGGTACCTGAACTATCATTTTGTGTATTACTATGGTATTTGGGTTAACAACGTTAGTAGGTGTTGTACTTGAACTATTATTTCGTGTATTATTATGGTACATGGGTTAACACTGTCAAAAATACATGTGCCCCATTAGACATTTTATCGAAGTACTATAAAACACATAATGATGATATTTTATCAAAGTACATGCACCAAAGTAGAGATTCAATCAAAATTACATGTGCCACGTTGGACATTTTATCAAAGAACAGGTACCACATTAGACATTTTAAAAGTACATGTACCACATTGGACATTTTAAAAGTACAAGTGCCCAATGTGACATTATCCCAAATATTGACCATACATACCGATGCCCAAATGTGTATTCATGCTTGCATATCTTGCAGTTCCAGTCAGATTCTTATTTTCCCTGAGACCATCATGACCAATTAAACTATAAGGACTTGGGTCTGAACATCCATCACAAATTACAAATGAATAAATTAGTAAAAAGAAATTTAAAATAGGATGCCAGCGCAAGCAATGGCAGATCCACGTATCATGTAGGGTGGGCCGTGCCTTCCCTGAACTTTTCAAAGTTCACACAATTGCCCTCAATTTTCTTATTTTTTATGAATTAGTCCCTAAATTTTTATAATATTTAAGGCTTGTGCCCACCCTCATATACATTTTTCGATCCGCCACCGAGTGCAAGGAAAAGAAGTTGGATTTTTCATCCTACAATTAATACAACATTCATTTTGATAGTTCTTTGCAATACTTTATCTTGTGAAATTAATAAATACATGGCATTCTAAAAGATCACAGAACTTTTAAGGCAAAACAAACATGGGAACCAGACAGGTATGAACTAATCTTAAGGCAGACTGTGATACAATAAAAAAAGAAGGAAAAGAAACATGACTCCTCAGGTGGATAGAGCCCAACATAAACACTGATAAAGTCTACTTTAAACTTCTCTTAAATTCCAACCGACTGCACTTTTCTTTTCTGAATGATAATAGTTTGTCCAACGATGACATGAGTTATACCAGTATAGTATCATTCCACTTCCACTACAAGCATTTTCATGCCAAAACAATATGTAATTAATCATAAATAAAAAGATCCATCAAAAGTTGCCTCTTCAGAAGATGATGATGATCAACTCTACCAATTATTAGCACATGGTGAACAATAGAGGAGCAACCAAGAGAATCTCATAGGAGAATAATCTCAGATGACTCTAGCCATACTAGTAAACCAATTAAAAAGATTTGAAACAAACAAATGATTAGAAAAAATCAATCTACAAGGAGGGAAAGAGGGCTGCAAATCCAGGCCTTTCAAACTCCTTGTAGGAAAGAATAGCTCACACGCCTGCAAAGTTCTCTCACCTGTAAGGAATGTGATGATTTGAACTGTCTCTATATTTCTTAGCCAAGCCAAAATCAATGATGTAGACCTACAATAAAGTGAAAAGTGATAATAAATTAAAATCTGCACAAAAATAACAAACCAATAATTTGATGAGAAAGCACAAACCTGTTTTGCACGCCTTCCCAATCCCATAAGAAAATTGTCTGGCTTGAGATCTCTATGTAGGAATGATTTTGAATGAACAAATTCGACACGATTGATCTGGGGAGAGAAAAAATACAGCATGATGTTACAATACATTAAAAGATAAGGAACTGAAGTTGAAAACTTATCGAACTCTACGAAACTACCATTTGATCTGCAAGCATGAGAACCGACTTCAAGGAAAGTTTCCTACTGCAGAAATTAAATAGATCTTCAAGACTAGGTCCAAGCAAATCCATAACCAGAACATTATAGTCTCCCTCAACTCCAAACCATCTAACATTTGGGATCCCAGCTGCCAAGATAAAGATCAAGATGGAGAGAAGACAACAGTTGCAATATGAAACAGCATTAAAAAGAAGAGTTACTTTGAAACAACAATCTATGTTCTTGAAAGGCAAAATAACTCAAAGTATAATTACTTCCTCCCTGCAGGATCCTGTACAACTTTGATTCATATAACAACTGAGGATGCTTTGTCTTCACATTTTCCTGGTTATTTAAAAAGCAAAAGATAAATGTTGTCACCTCCTCACGTACCAAAAAGAATATGCCTAAGTTAAAACTTAAAACAACCGCATCATAGAGAAAATCACTACCAAAACTAAACATAAGAAAGCAATGTATACATAACATCAAAATTTAAATAATTAAGTAGAAAATTTTAGAAAACCACCAATCAAAGTAGAAAATTGATTAATCATGCCATTTGAAATGAAAGTTGTATCATTGATTTAACATTAACGAATTCAGTTCACGTCAAATATCGTGAAAATAATGGATACACAATGGTAAATTGGTAATCAAAACCATGAATGGAAGTCACCCCATGGAATATACTTCTGGTCCAAAATTATAACATCAAACTATCAAAAAATAAAAAGAAGTAACTTATGACAAAATTTGGATCCTCCTTTTGATGAAATATTATGATCCCACCATGTTAAAATTTAATTAATAGTTTGATTCTCTTTTTATCCATTTTCCATTCGAGGATGGTCCAGAAACTATAAATATCATTAATTTAATACAAACAAACGAATACGGAAAAAAAGAGAAAATAAAAACAGTAAGCATAAACCAAAGCATCAACAGCCAATTGTAATTTTATCCAGTAAATTACATTTGAACCCATCTTATATATTGGAATAGAAACTCACCATCTGAAAACGTTTGACTAGAATCCAACTAACTAAAAATAGCATATCTCTACAGTCACTTCAATGGGTGCTATTAGCCTACTACTCAAATGCATCACTAAGTTATAAATGAAATTGTTTAAACCGATAACCACAGCTTGGTTTAAAACCTAGCAAGAATGGCAACTACATTGCTGTTTTATTGAACATTAAAACGCAACAAACAACAGTTATAAACAAGCAAGCAAACGTGTGCGATATATATATATATATATATATATATATATATATAGAGAGAGAGAGAGAGAGAGAGAGAGAGAGAGAGAGAGAGGTGAAGTGAGTTTTAAGAAAGGACTGCTTACAAGCTTGATGGCAACCTCTTCATTTGTCTGAATGTTTGTACCTACAAAGAGAGAAAAATAAACGCCAAAATTAACTCGAAATCAGGCAAAAAAGGAAAAAGGGTAAAGGAAAAACTGTAACGAACCCAGATAGATCTCTCCGAAAGAGCCGCTACCGATCTTTCGACCAAGCCGAAACTTATTGCCGACACGAGGCTCCATCAATTAAACTCAAAATAAGTAAAGAAAAAAAATCGAAACCCTAACTTAGAAAAATCCCCAAATAAAAAAGTGAGGAAATTATATGGCGACGCTAAACACCGAATCAACCACAACGACAATCAATACACACCAACTTTTCGATCACATAAAAAAGATCAAAAGAATCTAGTGTTTCATATCAGTTTTAAACCGGAAAAAAACAATGAATAAAAATTAACTAACCAAAAAGGGAAAAAAAACTAGGGTTATGTTAGGTTAAAGAAAGAGGGGAATATGGAAAGGAGAATCTAAGAAATCATAATTCTATACTTATTTCTGGAAAAACGGATATGTTGGCCTGTTTTCTATCTTCAAGAACTTTATTTTTCTCGCATTGTGGATTTGATCCAAAGCAAGAAAGAGAAGAGAAGAGAAGAGAAGAATAGCCTTGAAACGACGGAGAATGCGTGTGTTTTAGATGTGTGAGGTAGAGATGGAAATCGTAGGCCATGCGTGCTTACTACGCGTGCCCACGGAGAAAGTAGAAATAGAAAAATGAAGTATTTTTGCTCCACTGTCAAAGTGGGGTCCCCTGTCACGTGACTTCTATCCGACTGCAATCTGTTGGGGGAGTGATAAGAATACCGATCACTCTTAAACTACGTTTACTGCCGATATTTATTTCGATTAATATTATTATTATATAAAATATATAAATTTAAATATCATTAAAAGATTAATTTTTTAATTTATAAATAGAGATATGAGTAGTTTAGATATTGTATTAAAAATATATTAAATATTTTAATATTATAGATATACAAAACAGTTTTTGAGAGTTTTACCAGTTTAATAAGAATAAATTTTGAATATAATCAAAATTTGAATATTAAAAATAGACATAATGACAAACATAATTTTCGATATTTATACATCGTGTCATTTTGATTCTTATTATTTTTAGCTTAAAATCTACCTCCAACTTTGACTACCAACATTTCAGACATGGTTTAATTGATATTTTAAATAAGATTATACATTAAAACGTTAAATTTTTAACGCTATTGATATTAGTACGGTCCAAGTATATTTCCTCAATTTTTTTAAAGAATTACATTATTTTTTTCATTTATAATTTCAAAATAATTGTAAGTAACATAAAAGACAAATAATGGCATGATAACGTGAAAAACATGTAAACTATTACATGGTTAAGTTTTTAATATTTGAGTCAATATTTTTCGCTAAAACGATTTGACTTTTTAAAAAATATATTAAATGTCAAATTTAGTTCAACGTTTAAAGAATTTACAAAATTGTAAATATAAAAGATAAAATTGTTATTATACATCATTTTGAATATGTGGTGAAAATGTATAAATATTTTTTTACAAATCTTAAATCTAATACTAATCCTATTTATGAAGAAAAATACAAACTCTAAAAAAAAGGAGGTCGAGTACTTTTAGTGAGTCTAAAACTGACCTAAGGGAATGTGAAGGAATAAGGTTGAACAGTTTAACCAACCGGTCAAATGTACTTACTTAAATACGCTAGCATTTAAAAGTGTTTAATCCAAACCAATCATATTTTCTTTGAGAAATGTATTTATGACGTGATCTTGCTTAATTGGAAGAAAAAATGTCAAATGATTAAAGAATTTGTAGTTGTTGTTGAATTAGGGTGACATAAAAAAATATATGATTTTTTTTGTTTGAGCCAAGTTATCCACCGCCGATAGCAGTGGCTAATCCTCTCGTCACGGGTGCTCTCATTAAGAGGTAAACGACTGGCCATGAAATGTACTATATTTCCATTGGTAAAAAAATATATGAATTTGATTATTATCCTATATATTATAAACATTAGGTATAATGTTAAAAAAGAAAACTTTATATATTTGTTTTTTATGTAAACATAAATCGAGCAAAACGCAGCGGAAGGATCGAAATTCATAAATACCTCCAGCCTTTGTCAAAATCGTATTCCAAATTGAGATGTGATTGTACCACCGTCGAGCACGTCAAACCACCGTAGAACCACTGTGGAAACGCCTCAAACCACCGTCGAATACTTCGAACACGGCAACACGAAAACCAAAATGCCAAGGATCTTCTAAGCACTCAAAACTCACTTAAATGGAATATGTGATTCTTGTATTTGATGCTTAGGGACCTTAGGCTAATAGAGTATTTATATGTGATTTTTCCATCAAAAATCACCAACCAACCGTATCATAACCACACAAATCATAATGAGAACGTGGGAAACCACCCAAGCATATCCACAATGCATGACTGAAAGCATTTTGCTTTCCATGTTCTGCATTTTCAATAGTGGAAATGTGAGAAACGGTAAACGGTTCACCATGAATCAACAATTAACATTTTAATCATGCCTTAAAGTTATTTTTAACGGTTCAAATTATAAAAGTATAGTTATTTTGTTTTTTTAATCATCACATTCATTATATTTCAGCAAATCCGGATTCGAGAAACATGTTTATATGGCGTGTGTATGTTTTAAATATAAGAGTAAAAAACATATTATTACTTCATCCGATTGAACAATTCCCATTCTCCGTGAAAATGAAGAACCGTAGCCGGTAGTCCAAACACTACCTTTCTTTACGCATTGCAGTATGTAGCAAATACCAATACAACCCCACTCCCAATTTAAAGAAGAAAGATAAAACAAAACGAGTCTATACATGGGGTCGTGTCGAGCGAGAGAGAGAAACACGGTGGTTAACAATACTTAATGGTTACAACCCTCCGCACTTGCGTTGGCAGTTGGGTTGCCTTGACCCCAGTCTTCCCACCAGTCTACTTTCAACACCGCCCTGAAAAAACACAAACAAACAAACAGATGAACAAAACATCGAGTACTCCCAGTGCACCATGATTCAAGAAACAAAAGGAATTAACCTGTTCACAGTGAAAGTTAACTCCCGAGAACGCTGGAACAGTACCTGTTAAACAAAGACCAAACATTAGCAAAGACGATAGACTTCTTTTTCTTCCTTTTTTGTGGATGTAAAACTAAGACAGACAACTAAATGACAAACCTTGTTGCTGAGGAACAACATAATGGGATGCTAAAGAGCTTATAATCTGCAGAATAATAGTAATAATTATGAGAAAACAACGCATTCTTTGCTTCATTCTTCCTAATAATTTCCCCCAAAATGATGAGATGAAGATCTTTGCTCCAGAAACTCGAGAGGATGGGGTTTGTTTGAATAGAGAGAAACAAGGCAGGTTATAAAACAAGCCAGATAGGCCTTTTAAACTGTTCACAAAGAAAAAAACAACGACAGAAACAATTCAGACAAAGAAGTTATCAAATCTGTCTGTGGTTCTATCACTCCCAGATGTCTAGGCGAAGAGATCTTGCTTCACAGACAAGTAATTTTGCCTTCTTATAAAACAGAACAGCAGCTAGGCCTACGGAAGCGCTCACTAATTAGCCTTCACTTGTCCTTTTCTTAAATAAGTGAATAAATTAAACAACACCAAACTATTTTACAATCCCTTAAATTCTTAAAATAAGGAAGATAACTACAATCAGTGCATTCGAAACCATATTTTTTTAAAGATATATATCAATAGAAATAAGACATGAAAGTTGTAATAAAAGTTCTTGTCTTGTAAATTTAAATTTTAGGTCTGGATAATTAATCTGTCTTGTCCTTGTTTACCTCTTAATATTTTCAAACTAAAAAAAAATCTTTCCCCTTCTCTCTAAACCAAGGAAAATCCTAGCTTGTTTTGCGTCGTTCTCACCGGCCACCAGTCGACGGTGGCTCGGTTGAGTTCTCCTCCGGTTTAATAATTCGCTTTCACTTTTAATGAGTCTTCTGACTCTCTTGGTGGTCATCGGCCGAGCCCTTAGGGTTCCTTTCCTTCATCTCTTGCGCCGGTGGTTTTGAGGGGAACATTTTCCTCAGGAAACAATTTAACTGGAACTTGTTTGGGTGGTTTTGCTCGCCGCGGGTGGGAGGTTCGGCGGCCCATTCACCACTGGTGTTTTTTCTTTTTTCTTTGTTTTTTGTTTCTTTTTCTTTTGTTCTTTTTCCGGTTTCTTATTTTCTTTCTTTTTTTGATTTGTCTCTGTCGGCGGTGGCCCGATGGCTGTGTTTTTCGGCTCCACCTTTCTTCAGACGTCGCTGCTTTTCAAATCTGTCACGACGGACTATTGGGCTTCTTTATGCATTTTTATGAATTGATTTTATTCTCCGGTGACCACTGGAGCGTCGTGCAGTTGGAGATCTTGAATTTACTGGCTTCGTGCTACGGCTCCATTGCGTTTGCCCGGGGTCGGCTCTGGTCGATGGTTTGTGGTGTTATCCTTCATCTTTGTGCTTGTGTCCTAGCCCTGCCATG